>JAQNDB010000433.1:51496-86061 GCA_029204045.2 Tillandsia leiboldiana | reverse complement strand
AGGATGTAGTGTTTTGGTTTTTCCCCATGCAACTTTCCGATGAATCCATTGTGTAGAACACCTAGTGTTGGTGTCTGGCCATGGTGCATCGAAGGGGTGCCACAGATGGACCTTGTGAGACTTGATAGCGGATTGGCCTTCGGCTGCATTTGCCGAATTTTAGAAAAGGTTTTGGGCCAATCTGAGGTTGTGATTTGGATTCAGCGGGAAAACGCTTGAAAACGGCTGATTTGCTTGTTAAATTGGAGTCCGGATGAACAAAAGCGGGCTTCCGGAAGTTTTCGGGGATTTTCGGTGCATGGGGGAGGCTCGGGGACCGGCCTGAGCCACGTGGCGCCTTTATTGGCCGGCTTACGCAGCTCGGTCCACGGGGAGGCGCGGCGGTGCATGGACCGCGGGCGGGGGACGCGTGGCGTGCCCGGATGGCCGGCGCACACGGCACGGCTCAGCGATTTTGCGGGGTTGCGGTGGACCGGGCGCATGACACGTGGCGGCTTCGGATTTGCTGGCTCACGTGGGCGCGGTCCACGGTGTGCGCAGAGGGGCGCCTCGGGACGGCGCGCGCACAGGAGCGCCAGGCGGGCGGTCGGCCGCACTCGAGTGCGCCACGTGTCGCCTCGTGTATGGGCGGCCGTACCTACCCCCGCTGACCGCGGGGGGACACGCGGCGCACGGGCCACCTTGCACCGCTGTCCCCTGTTATGGGGTGACGTGGCATCACCAGGGGATTTCGGGCGCATCGGACGGGGTGTGTGCGACCGGGTTTTCGGGCACAGTGCGCCCGAATCTTGCGCCCGAAAACCCGGCCCGTTAGTGTTGTGGGCTGGGACTATAAATAGGAGCCTTTGGGTCACTTGACTTTTTCTGAGCAGTTTCTCACAGGGATTTCTTTTGGGCGATTTTTCCTCTACTTGTTCCTCATTCCATGAACATCCCTGGGATTTTTAGGGGGCACGCATCCTGAGGTTAGCGATTTTTCGGCGCGGCGCGACGCTTGTTCTCCGGCGACCCGCTTCGCCCCTTCTCAGTGTTTGGGCTTCCCCGACTCACCCCGACATCCGATTTTGCCGATTCTTGCGTCGTTGGAACTCCTGGCAGGTAGGACTTCAACTCCTGTGTTTTGAGGTTCCTCGTTTTCCATGCTGATCTTGGAGTTTTCTGAGCACCCATTTGACCCATTTTTCTTCGCGGACTTTTGGATAGCACCGCGGTGTTCTTGCCGTATCTTTTCGCTCAGACGTCGGATCGAGGCAATTCAAAAGGCATTTTTCATCTACATTTCGCAAGGAGTCTCCTGATTTTTTCTCAGATTTTTCTGGATTTTGCACGAGGGTGAGAATCTCCTTTTTCTGTGGTTCTTTGTTACAGAAATTTGGTACAGTTTGGATTTGGGTGTTTCCCTTGCCGGATTTTTATCTCAGCGTAGGAAACTCCGATTTGGGCGTGCAGGTACTCGTTTCGACGGGTTCGTCGCGAGGATCGCGATAGTATTTTTCTTGGATTTTTCTGGGCATTTTTCGCATGTAAAAATTGGAGAATTCTGGACTGTAGTATTAAGGGACAGATTTTTGAAATTGTGAATGAATAGCTTATGTACTTTCCTTTGGGGTATTTTGTACAGATTGGTGGTGAGTATTTGGACTGAGCTTGGGTTTCGCTTTTGGGAACTTGGATTAGCGCTCGAGGTGGGTGATGTTGTGAACCTCCTACTTGTGAATGTCACTAGGCCTATTAGAATGCCTTGATCATGTGCTATTAATTGTGAATGTATCTAGCGTGCTTGTATGAGATTAAGGTTTCTTTGTTAATATTTGCATTGTTAGCAAGCTACAAGTTAGTAAGTGGTGTTTCCATGTTTTAGATATGCAGTTTAATTAGTTGGAAATAATACTAAAGCCATATCATGTCGTATGTTAAGGGAAGGTTTGGGCATGTGGTTAGAATGCATTTGTAAAAAGGGTACTTGCTAGTAGATTATGCATCAATTGTATCATGCATCATATATTGTAGGTTTTTATAGGATCCACAAGGATCTAAATAGGTACTATCAAACAACTAGAGGGGGGGTGAATAGGTGTAATACTTATAAAACCAAATCTCAGTGCAAAATAAAAACCAATGCGGAAAATAAAACAGCACACCGAGATATACGTGGAAACTCCAATCCAGGAGAAAAACCACGGGACCAACACGCAATAACAATCCACTAAGAATAGAAGAATAACAAGGTGATTACCGACTCCACGGACTCAAACCCCTCCTTCAGCTTCTTCGGACCTTGCGCTCACCGATTGGATGTCCACGCAATAACAATCCACTAAGAAAAGAAGAATAACAAGGTGATTACCGTCTCCACGGATTTAACCCCTCCTTCAACTTCTTCAACCTTGCGCTCCAACGATTGCACGTCCACTGCACACGTTCGAATCCACGAACGCCACTCGAATCCACGAGCACACGTTTCGAATCCACGAAACGCCTTTAGCACACCGAATCCACGATGCCACGTCGAATCCACGACGCAAACTCAGTCGTAAGAATATTGGCTTCGATGGTGATCCTTTGCTTAGATTATCAATAAAGATCCATGGGAAAAATCTCTAAGCAAAGATTAGATCAATTCGACAAAAGATATGTTCTTGAAAGAACCGTCGAATTGACCTAAAAGAGGCTATAAAGAAGAACGATAAAACCTAGCCTCTAGGGTTGCTCTCAAGTGTTTTATCAATTGATCGGCGTGCTCCCCACGTTTTTGAGAAACCCTAAATGTCTATTTATAGTTTAGAAACCTTTGGAAAGAGATAAGAATCAAAAACTTACCTTATCTGGAAATTTTCAGGACGGCGATCCGGATCGGATTTACTGTGATCCGGATCGTCGTAACGAGTCAGCTATTCCAGAAAAACAGGGTTCGGGATCCGGATTGAAATGCCCGATCCGGATCGTTCATATATTCCAGCAAAAAACCCATGTTCGGAATCCGGATCGAAATGACCTTTGATCCGGATCGGATTTGCCAATGAACAAGCACCCTTCGGGATCCGGATTGGACTGTCTGATCCGGATCCTGAACATGTCCCATGTCCAGTTTTGATTTTTATGCAATTAAAAATTCATCCAAGTGTTTCTACACTATAGAAAGTACAAAATTATTTAGTTAACCATACCTGATCCTTTGAATACTTTCTTCTTGAGATTGATGTAACTGATCCACAATTCTTCAACTTCAATCTTCAAGACTCAAGACACTGAGTGTCAACTTGAGCTCTTGTTGAATCTTCTCTAAGTCTTTGATTACTGATGACAATTTGAATCCCTTTAAGACTCCGACTCAACTCACTGACTTGACTCACCGAAATATGCCAACACCAAAATGCCGTAACATATATCATGCCACATGTACATCGGAGGTTCCAAACACTTAATGTTTCATATGTTAGAATAATTGAAATGATTTTATCAAATAAAGGACTTTGCATGCTTGAATTGGTCATCTAGCTAGGCCACCTTTTTCTGCTACACAAACATGTGGAATTGACTTAGGAGAAAACCATGCTTTATTCGTTTCTCCTGTCGTCTAGTCTTAGGGGATTGTGTAGTCAGATGTTCAGAGTTGGGACAGTCGGGGATCGATGTTTGGGGTGTTGCGGCAACCGCGGACTGTGGGCGGTTGACCGGCTTATTATTATTATTATTGCATCAGATTGGAGGTAGGGGATCGAGTTTCCCTTTAGTGATGGGTTTTCCCACTGTGATCAGAGTCGTGACCCAGTCCTGCTATTTTATGATACTGACGATACTAGTTACAGTGATACTGTGCTCGTGTGGGTCGCTCCCCTCGAGTGCCACTCCGGAGTAGGTTTCAGACCGTGTTGGGTGCCGGTCAGACCGTGTTGGGTTTTCGGTCATTTGGACTGGGGAGATACTGAGTTGTGAGGTTGACAGCAGAGCAGGCAGTACCAGTGTTTTACTGGTGTTTGATTGGTTTGGTCAGGCAGTCTTTGACGTTCTGGTGCATGCTTTTAGCTATTCTTTTAGCTAGGCATCTTAGAGGCATGTTAGTGGTAGCTCTTCATCAGTAGTGTTACTTGTAGCTTACCACCTTTGTCTTCATTTTCGCCTCTGATAGTCCTAGTGGGCATGTCTGAGTTTGAGGTCTACCCACTAGGGGAGGCTACTATTTTTATAGTAGTTCTCACCCCCCCCCCCCCCCCCCCCCCCCACTGTTTTCTCTTTTCTTTTCCCCTTTGTTTTGCAGAGTCCTCTGCAGGAGTTGCGGGACCCTCTTCCCTGGATCGAGGTAAGAGGATCGCTGATTAGATAGCTACTGCCCCGAGTTCGAGTTTTGTAGTTTTGATGTATCCCCTGTACACTCAGACGGTTTTATTTTCTTTTATTTTGGGTCTGGCTGCGGCCAGCTGGTTGTATTTATTTCATGAGCTGGGAGAGACACTTGTATATTTGTGAGAGCTTGTTGTACTTTTATTTCCAGCATTTGTCTGAGATGTATTAGTTTTAGTTTAGCTCTGTTTTGTGCTCCTTTATTATATATTTTATATCTGAGCAGGTTACCAGCGCTTCGTGTACCCGGGAAATTCCGTATGCACGGCGGATCTGTGGACGGGCCCGGGTTCTGGTTTACACCCGGGGCGTGACACAAGGTGCTACCGCTCTCGTGGATTCGGAGCGAGGTACGTTCGTAGATTCGAGATGTGCTACTGGGTGAAGACCGTGGATTCGGTTGGACGTCGTGGATTTGACGTTGGATGCCGTGGATTCGGCGTTGGACGCTAATCGTGGATTCGAGGAGCGTTGCGGAGCGAGCGGAGAAGATCTACTAGGTGCGTATGGAAAAAGGTCGAGTCGTCTATGAGTACGGTATATCACCTTTGTACGTGTTATAATTCTAGTGGATTTCGCCGTGTTATCGGTCCCGTAGTTTTTTACTCCGGTTTTGGAGTTTTCCACGTAAAAATCTTGCGTGTTATATTTTCATTTCCGCATTGAGTTTTATTACCCAACGATTTTTGAGTGTTTATTGTTTACACCTATTCACCCACCCTCTAGGTGGTTTTTCCCCTATTTAGATCCATATTTTAACATAACCCAACAATTGGTATCAGGGCGGGAATAGGGTTGTAAACAATGGCTGAAGGTGGAAACATCAACAGACCCCCGTTTTTCGATGGAACAAATTATGCCTACTGGAAAGTACGGATGAAAGCATTTCTTATTTCCATCGACGAACGGGTGTGGCAATCAATTGAGTTAGGATGGTTTAATCCAACTGAAATTTTGTTGATGTTCACACCATCAAACCTAGGTCGAAATGGACCAAGGAACAGATAGACTTATCTTCTTACAATGGCAAAGGAATTAACGCTTTATTTAATGCCTTGTCACAAACGGAATTCTCTCGCGTCTCGGCATGTGAACTGCGAAAGAAATCTGGGATGTTCTTCAAGTTACACATGAGGGAACTAACCTTGTGAAGATTCAAAAGCTGCAAATGCTTACGAGCAGATTTGACTCTATTTTCATGGCAGAAAATGAATTTTTCACAGATTACTATACACGATTGCAAGACATCGTGAACACATGTGCTAACTTGGGAGAGAAAATTCCAGAATATTTTGCATTCAAAACCAAACAGAGATAGAGTTTATACTTACCATGACATTTGTGAACTCAAATATGTATTAAGATTATAATCGGAAATAGACATATCTTCTAAGCAATAAAATTCAAATGTCACAGAACATGCTAGTAATCAAACAACTTGTTAGTAATAATACATGCCCAAATAGTTAGTCAAATAGTTAGTCGAAGCATGCATGCAATCACAATACCAAACCAAAAGTTGCTTTGATACTTACCTTACATAGTTCAAAGTTCATAGTTCTCATGTTACGGAATTTGAGTTGGCGTAGTTTCGTGAAAGTTTCAAGTCCTGAAGATTGAAGGTGAAGAAAGTTGAATCTTTTAACTCAATCTCAAGAAAGAAGAATTCAAAAGGATCAGGTATGTTTAACTAAAGAATTTGTGTGATCCAAATACTTCTTGTAGTGTAGAAACACTTGGAAGAATCTTTCATTGCATAAAAATCAAAAACTGGACTTGGGACTTGTTCAGGATCCGGATCAGGTTGTTCGATCCGGATCCCGAAGGTGGTTCGTTCATACATCGTCGCAATCCGGATCGTAGTCTCTTGATCCGGATCCCGAACGTTGATGTTTGGTGAACTGTATGAACGATCCGGATCGTAGTCACATGATCCGGATCCCGAACCTTCGTTTTTCTGGAATTGGCTGTTTTGTTATGACGATCCGGATCCTAGTTATCACGATCCGGATCGCCGTCCGTAAAAATCCAGAAATGGCAGGTTTTGATTCTTATCTCCTTCCTAGGGTTTCTAACCTATAAATACACCCTATGACTCCTTTTCTAGGGTGAATCCACATAGCCGTCATTTTCATATATCATCTTATACGGCTATAGATCCACATATAGAGAAGAAAGGAAATCATTAGAGAATACTCTATGTTTCTTCATCTATATTGATTAGTTTGATTCTAGGTTTTCATACTCACATCTTGAGTTGAATCAAACTAATGAATACTTAGATGGTATTTCCGATCTATCTTTGATCTAAGTATTCGGCGGATCATCACCACCCAAAAAACAACGATTTAACCCAAAAATCGGCGCGTGGATTCGCGTGTCCTTGTGGATTCAAGGTTCAATCGCTCTCGTGGATTCGGAGCGAGGCACGTTCGTGGATTCGAACGGTGCTATTGGGTGAAGACCGTGGATTCGGTCGGACGTCGTGGATTCGACGTTGGACGCCGTGGATTCGGCGTTGGGCGCAGATCGTGGATTCGAGAAGCGTCGGAGCGAGCGGAGAAGATCCTCTAGGAGCGTATGGAAAAGGTTGAGTCGTAAGTGTGTACGGTAAATCACCTTGTACGTGTTTTAATTCTAGTGGATTTCTGCCGTGTTATCGGTCCCGTGGTTTTTTACTCCGGTGATGGAGTTTTCCACGTAAAAATCTTGCGTGTATTTTATTTTCCGCATTGGGTTTTATCGCAACGATTTTTGGAGTGTTTATACGTTTACACCTATTCACCCCCCTCTAGGTGTTTCTTCCCCTATTTAGATCCGTATTATATACGACCCAACAAGTGGTATCAGAGAGGGAATAGGGTTGTGAACAATGGTTGAAGGTGGAAACATCAATCGACCCCCTTTCTTTGATGGAACAAATTATGCGTACTGGGAAAGTACGGATGAAAGCCTTTTTATCTTCCATCGACGAAAGGGTGTGGCATTCAATTGAATCAGGATGGACTAATCCAACTGAACTTATCTCTGATGTTCACACCTTAAAACCTAGGTCGAAATGGACCAAGGAAGAGTTTGAGTTATCTTCTTACAATGGCAAGGGAATTAATGCTATTTTTAATGCCTTATCTCAAACTGAATTCTCTCGCGTCTCGGCATGTGAGACTGCGAAAGAAATCTGGGATGTTCTCCAGGTTACACATGAGGGAACTAACCTCGTGAAGATTCAGAAACTGCAAATGCTTACGAGCAAGTTTGACTCTATTTGATGGCAGAAAATGAATCTTTCACGGACTACTATACACGATTGCAAGACATCGTAAACTCATGTGCTAATCTGGGAGAGAAGATTCCAGAATTTAAGATTGTAAGAAAAATCTTAAGAACTCTTCCTGAACGATTTCGCCCAAAGGTTACTGCCATTGAAACTATTAAACACCCGGACGAAATACGTGTAGAAGAATTAGTTGGTTCATTACAAACTTATGAAATGACTTTTAATACTAACAATTCTTCTGGAAAAGCATCCACTTCTAAGTCTTCAGGTTATGCGTTGAAAACAACTAAGGAAGAAGACGCGGATACATCCTCCTCGGACGATGACGAGAACCTTTCTATGGAGGAATTTGAGAAGCAGCTCGCTCTCTTGACAAGGAATTTTCGCCGCAACTTTCGAAGGGGTAATTCAAGCAAATCTCCATCCTTCAGAAAGTGGAACAAAGGCAAGGGTACTCCAAGTCACAAGTCAAGAAAGCAGGAGAACTTCTCAAAGGATAAGAAAAGTTCAGAAGGACAACTGCAATGCTTCAAATGTCGAGGCTACGGCCACATTGCAACGGAGTGTCCTAATAAGTATCCAGCAAAGAAGAAGGCGATGCAAGTCGTCACTTGGGATGACAACTCAACGTCAAATGAGTCGTCTTCAAGTGATGAAGAAAAGAGCTCCACGGCATTCCACGCGTCCACATCTTCACCATTCATGTGCTTTATGGAAAATACATCTGAGTCGTTGTCCAACTCCACTGTTGAAAAGAACGCAACGGACAACGAATCGGATGATTCGGAAGGTGAAGATTTTGCTCTAGCCTACCACAGACTTTTGAGGGACTCAAAGAAAGTGGCTAAGCAAAACAAGAGTTTGAGAGGGAGATTGCATGATCTCGAAGAAGAAGCAAAAAGAGCGACTTCTCTCTCAAACGCTCTTGAAGTAGAAAGGGAAAACCTGATAAAAGAAAATGCTTCCCTTCAAGAGTCCAATGAGCAACTTGAAAAGGAACATACAAATCTGGTGGATAACGCGAATCACTTTTCAAAGCTCTACAACGAGGCTCGACAGGATAACCTGGAAATGACAAAGACCATTTTCCAACTTAAGAATGACTTACAGCGATTCTCTTCAGGAAGGAGTAAGTTGGATAGACTTCTTGGTCTTGGTCAATCAAATAGGTTCGGCCTCGGATACACTCAAACTGGAAACAGTCCAAGTTCGAGTGAGACAGTTTTTGTGCCTCAGTCGGTATCTCCTCCTCCGACACCGGAATTCAAGACAAACAACGACAACAAACCTACTTCATCCTCTTTGGGATCGTCAAGATCTAAGGTATGTTTTCGTTGTGGTGTTTCAGGGCACATAAGAAGATATTGCAAGACGGGAGTCGAACGCTCATCTCAAGCACCTCTTGCATCAACTACCAAAAGGCTCCTTTCCGGAAATCAAAGCAAAACTTTTCAAATGAAAAGAGACTTGGTAGTTCACCGCGCAAGACGACTTCATCAAGGAGCAACAATCGTTTTAACAAGACGCTTTCACCTAGGCACAAAACTTCACGACCATTACAGACGCATTCCAAAAAGGTTTGGGTGCGCAAAGGTGAAATTTTCCCTTGTCTTGTTTCCAATATTTCCTTGCATGCATATGATAGCTCGTCTTGGTATCTGGATAGCGGGTGTTCCCGTCACATGACCGGTGACAAAAATAGTTTTCAAAATCTTGAGAAAATCTCCGGAGGACACGTTGTTTTCGGAGACGGTCGATCTTCCAAAATTGTTGGAAAAGGGACGGTAGCTATTCCAGATGGCCCGATTTTGAAAAACGTCTTATTTGTTGATGGCCTTAAGACTAACCTCATAAGCATAAGTCAACTTTGCGACAATGGTTTTTCAGTTAACTTTTCATCGGTTGAATGCGTTGTAACTGATAAGGACCATGCTTTCTTTCTAAAAGGGGTTAGATCTGAAAACAATTGTTATGTTGTTCCTAACAAATTTTCTGAAAATTGTAACTTAGCCGCTTTGAATAATGAAACTCTTTGGCACTGAAAGGCTAGGTCACTTAAATTTTAAGGAACTTACTAGAATTTCAAACAAGGACGTGGTCAAGGGGATTCCAAAGCTTTTATTTAAACAAAACGTTGTGTGTGGTGGTTGCCAAAAGGGAAAACAGTCTAGGACTGCACACAAGAACTTGAACCACGTTGGTACAAAACGGCCCTTGGAACTTTTGCACATGGACTTAATGGGGCCGACCCGTCAACCATCTTTGGGAGGTAAATGGTACATCTTTTTATTGGTTGATGATTTCTCTCGGTTTTCTTGGGTAGCATTTTTGAGAGAGAAAGCTGATACGTTTGACTCTTTTCATGAGATTTGCCATCGTATTATGATTGAAAAGAATGAAAAGATCATTCGTGTTAGAAGTGATAGGGGTGGAGAATTCATAAATTCAAAATTCATTGACTTTTGTACTTCAAATGGCATTAAGCATGAATTCTCGGCACCCTATACACCTCAGCAGAATGGTGTTGTTGAGCGCAAAAAACAGGGTTGTTCAAGAGATGGCGCGTGTGATGCTTCATAGCCGGAAATTACCGCTACATTTTTGGGCTGAAGCTGTGAACACCGCTGTCTATGTCATTAACAGAGTGTATTTGCGCCCAGGAACCTTGAATACACCATATGAGCTGTGGGTTAGTAGAAAACCGGATATCAAGTACTTTCGTATCTTCGGGAGTCGATGTTACATCTTACGTGACCGTGAAAATCTTGGAAAGTTCGACTCTCGAAGTGATGAAGGGATCTTTTTGGGTTATTCTACGAATAGCAGAGCATATCGAGTATTTAACATTGAATCTAAGACGATCGTAGAATCTATAAATGTTAAAGTAGATGAAGCTTCTCATTTTGAATCTGAAAAATCTACCCTCGATATCTCTCTAGATGATGATTCTCCTGCTAGTGCATCTTCTCATAATAATACTTCCAATACTTAATGATGCATCTAATGGTTCTTCTAGTTTATCTGATGTGCAGGAATCATCTCGTGTACCTCCGAGTACTCCGTTTCAACAAACGCTACGAATCTCCAAGAATCATCCGGAATCGAACATCATTGGAGATCCACAAGAAGGAGTTAGAACTCGAAGGCAGTTGGTTTGCGGATTTGCTTGCTACGTATCTTTAATCGAACCAAAGACAATAGATGAAGCTCTTCAGGATGACTACTGGATTAAAGCAATGCAGGAAGAGCTCCATCAATTTGAGCGAAACAAAGTCTGGGAATTAACGAAGCCTCCAAAGCAACATAATGTGATAGGTACCAAATGGATCTTCAAGAACAAGAAAGATGAAGATGGTACTATCATCAGGAACAAGGCACGACTAGTTGCTCAAGGCTACTCTCAAGTAGAAGGTATAGACTTTGACGAAACTTTCGCCCCTGTAGCTAGACTCGAGTCCATTCGTATATTGTTTGCTATTGCTTGTCATTTTAAAATCAAATTATTTCAAATGGACGTCAAGAGCGCATTTCTAAATGGGTTTTTAAATGAGGAAGTTTATGTAGCTCAACCGAAAGGTTTTGTAGATCATAAACAACCTAACCATGTTTTTCGTTTGAAAAAGGCTCTTTACGGTCTGAAACAAGCACCGCGAGCATGGTACGAAAGGTTAACAAAGCACCTTTTGGAGAAGGGCTATACTCGAGGGGGAGCTGACAGGACTCTCTTTGTGAAGCATTATCAAAATAATTTCATTGTAGCACAAATCTATGTCGATGACATTGTATTTGGTGCAACAAAAGATAATGATGCTTCTAAATTCGCGGAGACCATGGAAAGCGAATTTGAGATGTCCATGATGGGCGAACTGTCTTATTTTCCTTGGATTGCAAATTAAACAAAATGATGAAGGTATTCACTTGAGTCAATCCAAGTATGCACTGGAGTTGGTCAAAAAGTTTGATCTAGAAAATTGTAAAGATTTTCCAACTCCAATGGGAACTAGCCACAAGGGACTTGGAAGTGAATCACATAGTGAGAATGTAGACGAGAAACTGTATAGAAGTATGATTGGAAGTCTACTTTACCTCACGGCTAGTCGCCCGGATATATCCTTTAGTGTTGGGATTTGCGCGAGATATCAATCAGCACCAAAGGAGGTTCACCTGAAAGCGGTGAAACGGATCATCCGGTACTATCAAAGGATCAATTAATTTCGGAATTTGGTATCCTATGGGAACAAGTCTGGACATTGTTGGATACTCAGATGCCGATTGGGCAGGATCAGTGGATGATCGGAAAAGCACGAGTGGTGCATGCTTCTATCTTGGCCATTGCCTTGTTGCATGGCACAGTAAAAAGCAGAATTGCATAGCACTCTCGACTGCCGAAGCGGAATACATTTCAGCTGGAAGTTGCTCAACTCAACTCATTTGGATGAAAAGCGTATTGAGTGACTTCCGCATTTCAGCATCTTCGGTAACAATTCTTTGTGACAACACAAGTGCAATTAACATTTCTAAAAACCCTGTGTTGCACTCTAGAACAAAACATATTGAACTTAGATATCATTTTCTTAGAGAGCTAGTTGAATCAAATACTCTTCAACTTTCATATGTTTCAACTGAAGATCAATTAGCTGACATTTTAACAAAACCTTTGGATCAAAAACGTTTTATTCACTTGCGAAAAGCAATTGGTATGCTTTCCTTGAAATAATCTTCTTTTTGAAATCTTTGCTTAGGATAGGTTTTGTATTTGTTTTGTTTTGTTCATTATCTATGTTTATACATAGGACTATTAATTGAGCATAGATCTAATTGACTTTAATTGCATCTGTTCACACATTTAGAAATTTATTATGCTTTTGCCATCATAATATTTCATTGTTGCAATGATCGTTTATGTTAATTAAATCATCTTCTAAAGTGATCAAAGTCAATTTCTCTCTCTCTATGATCTCTTGGTATAGTCATTATCTTATTTGACTGTTTAGTCGAGTATGAAATCGAGATCAATTTTTGGTTGAATACTTTATATCTTAAATAATTGATAGCCAATTGAGGGGGAGTCAAAGATAATGTAAAATGCTCAAAAGATGTGGAAAGAGTTACATCCCAATGAGGAGTGTGAAAACTACCACCACATGGAGGAAAGAGCTACCACCTCGGTCGTCCGAGTATTGTGTGCAGCTACCACATGTATACCAAGCATGGTTGTTCAAATTTTTGATTAAGTAAAATGCATATTGAAATACTTGACTCTGTCAAATTTCAAGGTTGGTATAAGGTGGGATTTTAAAGAAAGATGCTCAAAGAGCCACTCTCTTCAACAGATTGTCTAGAAATATTATCTACTATATTTGGGATTTCAAACATCTATTGATCTTTGTATTTCATTTTCTTTACCGAATTGATTATTTGATAAAGGCATTACTCATAAGATCAAGTTAGATGTGATTGAAAGTGTTCAACTTTAAGGGATTTAATTTTTGTAAATTTTCGTTTCATTTTTGGATATTATTGATAGATTTGGCATAATCTAATTCTTGTTGTATGAAACGATGATTTTTGTTTAAAGTTGATACACATTTGTGCTTACAATCTTTTTCTGGATTTTCCTGAATTTCTCTGAAATTTTCTAAAGAAAAAGTTGGGGCCGATCCGGATCGGGGTAGATGATCCGGATCCCGTACGCAGAAATTCTTCTGCGGGCTGACGATCCGGATTGTATCTGCCGATCCGGATCCCGAACGCAGTTTCTTACTGCGGGTAGCCGATCCGGATCGCAGTTATGAACTGATCCGGATCGCGGCTAGGTTTTTATAAAGAACAAAAGGGTTTTTGATTTCTTTTTACTCCAATCTTTTGTTCAAAAGTTTCCAGAACGCTTCTCTCTAGATTTCATCCTCCTTGGAAGCTTTCTAACTCAAGTTCTTCTGTTCCAAGTAAGTTTTATTGATCAAAATCTCGGTTTTTCACCGTTTTTTCTCTTTTCCTCCTCAAACGTACGAAATTCTTGGATCGATTTTGTTTGTGGATGGTTTTTGATCAAATTTCTTTTGAAATAAGAACTCTGGGTTGTTTAGTTTTGATTATATGCTAGGTTTTCTCCTGATTAACGGATTTTTAGGCTTCGATTTCTAAAATTTCGGTTTTAGGGCATATAATAAGGATTTTCGAAATTCATGTAATTGATCTATTTTTAGAAGTCCTTTTGCAAAACTAATTTGATTCTTAGTCTCTCTACATGATTATGATTGTTTGGGTACAATTTTTCCAATTTTTGAAAAACTAAGAATTTTTGTGTTCTTGAGTTGGTCTACTCAGGATTCCTTTTCTCAAGAAACCATTAGCAATGGTGATCACTTGGATTGTTTTCCTACTTGCTGCTATGGTACATACGAGAGATACTGCCAAGCCTAAGAAGGCTAAGAAAGCAAAGAAGACTAAGGTTGATTCCGACACTGAATCAGAGACAGAGTCGATTGACTGGGATAACATCGAAATTGAGCAAGCTGCTCCCATTGTCTCCAAAGGGAAAGCAACTGCTGAAGCTTCAAAACCTACTGCAGCTGAAAAAGGGAAAGCACCAATGGAACCAAGTCTAGTTGGAACAAAAAGAAAAACTGGTGCAAGAAAAAGAGGCAGTGCTCAGGGAATTACCATTGAGGAACCAGTTGCTAGGCAGCCTCCTCCACTAGACTTCATCAGCTCCGACAGAATCAAGGATTTTGAGAAGAGGGAATGCATTGGCGAGAGACATGTCAATGTCAAACCAATGAAGGAACGATCTGCAGCTTTTGGGACTTTGTTTGACCAAGTTGGTCTTGCTCAAATTTGCAACTTCCCTGAGACTACTGGGTACTGTCCACATTCAGTTCGAATTTTTTATCAGAACGCTGCAAGTCTGATTGATCACGAGGATGGACGTCGAGAATTTTACACTTTGGTTAAAAATATCAAAATCAAAGTCACACCCCAGCTGATTGGAGTTGTGCTAGGTATGACAGCCAGAGCTGATGGACTCCATTACCTAAAAACTCAAAGCTTCAACGACAACTCCTGGAGAGTTGTAGTTAATGGAATTTGTCTTCCAAATACTCGGTCGACCGGAAATTCTGTCTTCTCTAAAGAGCTTCGACCAGAGTATAGGTACATAAACTTCATTGTCTGCTACAACATTCTTCCCAACATGAATACGAAGGTTCTTCGATGGGACAGAATGTTATACCTTTATCTTCTTGGAAACCCGGCCGCATTGATGGGAGCAAACTTGAATATTCCTTATCTCATTTGGTCAAGGATGGCGCGATATGTGGAACACTCTCACCCCTCAGAGAGACTACCCTATCCAATGATTATCATGCGCATCCTTAGAAAGTTTAAAGTCGATACAAGCGCGAGCTCATACATGTACAGTTTGGGCACCATTAATGAGACGACAATTGTGAAGTCTCTCTCGACAAAGCCAGATGAACCCATAATACCTCCTCACCGGCAACGAGCACAACAACAACGAGCGACAACCTCTGCACCGGCAGAAACTCCTCCTGTTCCACCAGCACAGCAGGCACCTCCATCTACTTCTGATGATGATGCGTCAGTGAGTTCAATCTATAAGGAACAACAGCGACTCTCAAACGAGCAAGAGCGCATGGCTACTGATGTCGCTGAAATGAAAGAGGTTATCAAAGAAGTTAAGAAGGAACAAGCTTCTATAAACAAACGGATCAAGAAAATGTTTCAGAAGCTTGGGTGTATCAGCTCCGACGACTCTGCATAAAGTTTTTCTTCTTTTCTCTAATCCTTCTTTTGCAGGTTTTTAAGTTTTAATTTGAGTTTCTAGTTCTCTAACTTAAACTGTTAACCATTCTCTCCACTTCTGTAATCTTTGGCTTTATTTGTGACAAAAAGGGGGAGAGAGTTTATAGAGAACTTGAACAATGATTGATTGAACATGATGATGTGTTGGAACATCAAAGGTAAGTTGAAACACAAAGGTAAGTAGAACTTCAACTTTTGGTTTTTCCATTTGTTTGAATGCATGCCTCGACTAACTATTTGCTAACTATTTGGGCATGTAATATAACTAACAAGTTGATGTTCACTAACAAGTTTGTGACACTTGGTTTTTGATTGCATAGAAGATATGTTGGTTCTTAACTCTGATCAATTACATATCTATATATATATTAGTTTGTCACAAACATGTTCATGACATTTGGTTTTTACGTGCAAAGAAGATATGTTGGTGTTTTTTTTTAACTATGATCAGTTTACATATCTGAATATAAATGTCATGGTAATTATAAATGAGTTTAAACTTCATCTCTGTTTGTGGTTTTTGAATGATACAAAATTCTTGAGGTATCTAACGATTTCTTTTGTCAAGAATGATTTCTTTTTGCAGAGAGTACAGATGTCTAAGTCTAGAGTCTGTTTTAGGAGTTTAACTCATGTATTGTATTTTGGATCTCCATTGTAAATTTTTGTTGTATGGTGATAGCAACAAAAATATCTTTTTGAATTTTCTTTAGTGGATCTATGTTTTGTCACGAAACCGCCAAAGGGGGAGATTGTTACGGATTTTGAGTTGGCGTAGTTTCGTGAAAGTCTCAAGTCTTGAAGATTGAAGGTGAAGAAAGTTGGATCATTTAACTCAATCTCAAGAAAGAAGAATTCAAAAGGATCAGGTATGTTTAACTAAAGAATTTGTGTGATCCGAATACTTCTTGTAGTGTAGAAACACTTGGAAGAATCTTTCATTGCATAAAAATCAAAAACTGGACTTGGGACATGTTCAGGATCCGGATGAGGTTGTTCGATCCGGATCCCGAAGGTGGTTCGTTCATACATCGTCGCAATCCGGATCGTAGTCTCTTGATCCGGATCCCGAACGTTGATGTTTGGTGAACTGTATGAACGATCCGGATCGTAGTCACATGATCCGGATCCCGAACCTTCGTTTTTCTGGAATTGGCTGTTTTGTTATGACGATCCGGATCCTAGTTATCACGATCCGGATCGCCGTCCGTAAAAATCCAGAAATGGCAGGTTTTTGATTCTTATCTCCTTCCTAGGGTTTCTAACCTATAAATACACCCTATGACTCCTTTTCTAGGGTGAATCCACATAGCCGTCATTTTCATGTATCATCATATACGGCTATAGATCCACATATAGAGAAGAAAGGAAATCATTAGAGAATACTCTATGTTTCTTCATCTATATTGATTAGTTTGATTCTAGGTTTTCATACTCACATCTTGAGTTGAATCAAACTAATGAATACTTAGATGGTATTTCCGATCTATCTTTGATCTAAGTATTCGGCGGATCATCACCACCCAAAAATCGGCGCGTGGATTCGCGTGTCCTTGTGGATTCAAGGTTCAATCGCTCTCGTGGATTCGGAGCGAGGCACGTTCGTGGATTCGAACGGTGCTATTGGGTGAAGACCGTGGATTCGGTCGGACGTCGTGGATTCGACGTTGGACGCCGTGGATTCGGCGTTGGGCGCAGATCGTGGATTCGAGAAGCGTCTGGAGCGAGCGGAGAAGATCCTCTAGGAGTGTATGGAAAAGGTTGAGTCGTAAGTGTGTACGGTAAATCACCTTGTACGTGTTTTAATTCTAGTGGATTTCTGCCGTGTTATCGGTCCCGTGGTTTTTTACTCCGGTGATGGAGTTTTCCACGTAAAAATCTTGCGTGTTATTTTATTTTCCGCATTGGGTTTTATCGCAACGATTTTTGGAGTGTTTATACGTTTACACCTATTCACCCCCCTCTAGGTGTTTCTTCCCCTATTTAGATCCGTATTATATACGACCCAACAGCCTTCGGGCGCAGTTTTTCGCCGACGGAGCTGTTTTTCGCCGCCGCGTGCTGTTTTTCGCCGTCGGGCGCAGTTCTTCGCCGACGGAGCCGTTTTTCGCCGCCGCGTGCTGTTTTTCGCCGTCGGGCGCTGGTTTTCGCTGACGGAGGCTGTTTTCGCCGAAGGAAGCTGTTTTCGCCGTCGAATGCTCGGTTTTGACTGTGTTGATTGATTTTGCGATTTCTTCGCTTTTGGCAGCTTGCGGGGTGGTTTTTAGCTTCCGCCGGGGGCGGTTGTTGGTTTTTCCGTCGCGTGGACCCGCCGGCTTGTTTCGGGACATCCGCGGAGCGCGCGGTCGTGTGGTTGGACGCAGCGTGCTCCGTTGTGCGTGCGGACCTCGTGGAGGCAAGGTATGTCCCGCTGAGCCCAATTGCAAGTGTCGACAAGCAATTGGTGGCATTCTGAGGTGGGTTGGTTTTTCTCTCCAAGTCTACGGACTTCCTTCTAATTCTATTGTGATAGGATTGCATGCTAGTTTAAGTGTTTTCTTGGAACTTAACTAGCACCCCCGTCATATGTGCATGTGTTGACCAGACCAATAGAGAACCTTAATCTGGGCTAGGTTCTTTTATGTTTTAGACATCCCACACCGTGCATATCCTTCTGGACATAGTGTTCCTCACCCGGGTAGTGGGCTGAGTGGTCAGAGTGTTGTGGGACGGGTGTTGCACTCGGGCCGGGGGGCCGAGTGGGGTCTGGTGGCTGGGTTAGGCCAGAGTTAGTGCGTGGGGAACCGTTTCAGGTAAACGGTGGTCCCGGGGTTTTCCTTTCCGCTGTTCTTCTCGTCACCACCCTGTTGTGATCGTGGTGCACGTGTGTTAGCAGGACCTTGAACCCAGAACCTTTTTGGACGAATACATGATTTTGGTCAGGCAGTGATTTCTTCCAAGCCTCGCAAAGTCGCCTGAGTCTGTTCTTGTTTGATAGGACGAGGGCATTCGCTCTTCGAGGCTTGGGCATAAAACTTGATTTCAAAGAGTTTTCCTAAAAAGACTAAAAATCATTAAAAGATGGATTTCTCTCAGATTGAATGGTTTTCTGAAATAAATGACATGGTTTCTTATAAACTTATCCACCCAAGCGGATTCGAGTGATCTGGGTTCTAAGGGCTGTTCTCTTTCTTGGGGGCGTAGGTGTTAGTCTCCTAGGGTCTCGGACCCTTCGTAGATCTGGCTATGGAGCATCTCCGGCCATGAGTTGTGTGTTGAGTTCAGTAGGGTGTTCTTGTGGGAGCCGTTGGGAGAGACGGTGGTCCCAGCTGTGTGGTACTTTCGTTGAGCGGGTCAGTGTTGTGAGATTGAGTCGTGGAGGGTTCTCCGACCGAGTTGTGCTTTGAGCATCGAGATACCGATCTGTTTGATCGAGGACTATAGCCTGCAGGAGCCACTTGTGAGACAGTGATACTGATGTGATACTTGAGTTCGGTGGGGTCGCACCCCTCGAGCTACGCCCTGGGTGCGTTGATGATTCCGAGCCTGATGAGGCTGCGATGATGATACCGAGCCTGACGAGGCTGCGATGATGCGCCTAGTTCATATACTAGAGGTCGCTTGATACCCCTGGCCGAGCTACCATGGGGTCACTGTGTGAGATATCGAGTTTGTCCGATTGGACACCCTGGTTGATACACCAGGGGGCGCAGGCTTGACTCGACTGGACCATGTGGGGCAGTCGCTGAGATTTGGGTTACACTGAGAGAGTGATGGCGTAGCATGTGTCATAGTAGAGCGTCTTGGGCTTAGTACTTGTGACATATTGTCAGCAGTGAGTGGCTGCATACCATCATCCATAGTCTCTTCCTTTTTGTGCATAGTAGATAGAGGCATGATAGCTGTAGATTCTTTTCCAGCTTATTTGCATTATCACAGTCTTTTCTGTTATCTTATGCCTCTAGTAGACTTAGTGGGCAGACCGTGGTTCTTGGAGACGGTACCCACTGAGAACTACTGTAGGATGTAGTTCTCACACCCTCTGTCGGTGACAGGTTGCTGAGGCTTTCTTCCGTTCCTGCTGGGCTTGACTGGACGGACCGAGGACAGGGAGTCGCGTGATAGTTCCCTACCAGCATTGTTACTTTAGAGAGAGGTAGATGTACCATCCCAGATTGTGGGAGTTGGTTATGTTTCCTGTTAGCTATCTCCCATTTGGATTTGTAGATGTTGTATAGGTAGACTTCTATTTGTATCATCTGTTTTTGGGAGATAGGCTATGTGTTGTTGTAACTTTGTAGTTGTGAAATTTTATAGTACAGCTTTTTATCCGCTCTGATATCTGTGTAGATGTAGTTTTGTCTTTTGCAGGCTAGACGCTTCGTCTGTACGGCAGTTTTCGTACAGATGGCGGATCTGTTAGCGAGCCCGGGTCTCAGTTTCGACCCCGGGGCGTGACAGATGTGACACCCCCGGAATGCGTATTAGTCCTATATATAAATGATATAATAGGACTAAATCTCTTAACCCGGCTATAGCATTTTGGATGGTAGCAAGATCCAAGAGGAACATGAGAGTTAAGCGTGCTAGAGCTATAGTAGTTCTAGGATGGGTGACCCCCTGGGAAGTGGGGCGTCACATCAACTCCACCAAATTTGGTGGAGTTTGATCAAGCCAATTGATGGCAGAACTAAACCCTAGTTTTGGGATTTTGTGCACTTCGGCCGAGCTTGCTGCTCCGGCGCCAGCGAGCTCCTCCGACGCCGGTCACATGCCCAGAAGTGCTCCTGGGAGTAAGAGGAGTGCACCCATGCACTTGCATGGCATCCATGCAGCATCAAAGTGGTGCAGCCATGGTTGACCCGAATTCAAGCTCAATCGCGGCCGCCGGCGTTCCGGCCATCTCCGGCCGGGGAGGGATGGTCGGGAAGCTTCCTATGGTCCAGTAGAACCTTTCCATCCATGTTGGAGAGATTCATATTGCTTCTGTAAAAATCCACCATTAGAGGTGAAAAGCTCCAACCGAGCTTTTGCTTCTCCGCCGCCGCCGCCGTGCCCTATCTCCGGGCACGGGTCCAGGTGAGTTAGGGATGTGTTTTAGCAACCAATTGGCCAAGTAGTTGGGTCCCAGATGTACTGGTTGAACAGTCACAATTTTCAAAGCTTTGGGACTTCATCTTCTTCCTTGAGCCCGGCCAACCAGTGCATCTGAGATGGCCCAGACTTGCTGGGATTATAGAGTGAACTCATTAGAACATTTCTTTTCAAGTTTTGTTGCATTTGGTCCAGTAATTGCAGAGAATGAACTTTGGGTTGGGAGTTGTTGTGTTATGTGAAAGGTGCCCACCAACTGTTTGATTAAATTCCGCAATGAGATTTTGTACAGAATTAAGCTTCGAAGAAAATATGAATGTTGCTCCAAATTGTTCCCTGAGATTGATGCTCACTTCAGATCAAATCTGATCTGTGAGGATTGATGTTTGGAGCATGGTGCTTGATGTTAGTGAGCAAGGTTGTTGGATCTTGAAATTTGCCAACTTCTGGACTGCATTAGGGCAAGCCCCTGAGTTCTTGAGCTACTGTGAGCAAAGGGCTCAGGCAGAATTTCATTTTGCACAGTAGAAGTTAAGATTTAGGGTTGTCAAGCTCTAGAATTAGTATTTGGCCAAAGTCCTGTTTTTGGACTGTTTGAAAAACTGTAACAGTGAGCTCCTGGCTAATTTGGGGTCACTGGACGCGATGCTCGCGTTAGATTTAGGTTTCGATGATCCGGAGAAACAAAAATGCAAAATGGCTATGTTAGAGGAGTGTTTTATGGCCCGAAGTTTTTCTCGGGAAGCGTGCTGCCACAAATGTGTGAGCACAGTGTTCAGCAAGTTAAAAGTCACCTGCTGGAAGTGACGGCTCGTTAAAATGAGTTTCCAGTAGAAAGAACGAGCGAAAACAGTGCTAAAAAGGGTTAAGTTGACTTGAAATAAGTTAGAGTTAAAATCGATCCCTTATCAATATGTTTGATTCAGGTCTGTCCAGTTTGCATCTGGTTCTGAGCGTACAGTCGATTCAGTCTAGTCGCCTGCGATTTGACAGGTGGGTTTATCTTCGGTCCGGGCTTTATCATTTCGGCCCTCTGTGTACGGTATTGGTTGGACCCCTGTTTTTGGTAGCTTAACTATTACTTTGAGCCTGCCTTCCTTTTGATTCAGTTTATGCTGCTTTATGCCTGAGTTATGACTTTTATCAGTTATCTGTTGCCTTACATGATTAATCATAGTGCTTCCAGTATTCATATCATTATTCTGGATATTGCCATGCCTGATTGGTTATTAGATGTTGAGCTTGCTTTCTTGTTGATCAAATATTACACTGCTGAACACATAATTTTAATCAACTAATGTTTTACTGAACGTCGTAGGGTCACATGAGTCTGTTCTTGTTTGATAGGACAAAGGCATTGCTCTTCGAAGTTTGGGCCTAAAACCTGTTTACAAAATAGTTTTCTCAAAAATATGTGTTTGTTTTGTATGTTTGGTTGGTCTGCATGATTGAGTAGAGAATCGCTGTTGATCTTATGTCGAGTTGAGATTTGCTTTTGATCTTGCATATGAGTTGAGATCTAGTTGATTAGTTGCTGATTATTCCTGCATGTGAGTTGAGATTCAGTTGATTTTGTTATTGCATCCCAGTGGGGATTTCCCGGCTTGTTGCCGATTACCCGGTCAGTGGACCGTGAGTTTGAGCATTTGCATTTGATCGCCCGCACCGTTGTACTTCACGAACATCAGCGGAGTCATGACCCGTAGATGTTCTTTACCGGTAAAGTGGTTAGCAATAGCGACCCGTGACCCCTTGTGGGGGGAAATGTCAACCAGGTGGTGCCAAGTGGGCAAAATTTGTCACGCCCCTGGGGTTTGTTTTAGCGGAAACGGTTCATAAAAGTCGAATATTTGACGCGTAAATTTTTTTTTGTTTAAAAGAGAACCCCTCTTCCCCGGCACGTGCCCAGACCCGCCACACATATAGGATCACTCTGCAAACGGACAGAGTCTCCCCTGTACGTGCACGGCGTAGCGTTCAGTACATGTTCCAACATACACAACCAATCAATCACAACAGTTGTTCACAAGCAACCAGTATTCTAAACTAATAAAAGAAGAACATATGGCCGATCAATTTGGAAAGGATAAATCCACAGTTTTGAAAGAGCGCCTACCCGGCGCTTACGTTTTGAAAGTTAGTTTCGAAATCGGCATAAATCAACAAGGTTTGAAAGCGGTGCCCACCCGACACCCAGTTTTGAAATCCCTTTCGCAATCCATAAATCCACAGGGTTTTGAAGCAAGTGCCCACACAACACTTAGATTTTAAAAACGGTTTTCGCAATCTTTTCTTTGGCTTCTGCCTTTTTGATCTTCAAATGGCCAATAGAAATAAAAGGAAAAGTAACGCACAAGGGGCACTAAATGCAACCCGTACCGACATCCACGCCGACCCCACGAGGGTATCGCGAACCTCTCACATAACTACAATGCAATGAAAAGCGAGAAAGAAAAGGAAATACAGTCCAGGGTCCCCAGCGGCCCAGCTGCTCCTGTCCCGTCCTCACCACCGCCTACCTCTCCCCCCGTCCGAACCCTGTCACGAAGTGGGATGTCAGTGACGTAAAAGTAATAGAGCAGGAGAATATAATAAAACAAACCGTGAAGACAACCGGAGCAACCACCCCCTCACAGAGGAAAGGCAACCTGTACACCTGTATCCTGTAATACCCGGACACGTCGGACAACTAAACCGACGGTCCACACCGTACCTGCAGAAACCCGACCACGTCGGACAACTAAACCGACGGGTCGCACCGCTCGCACCTCGGCGCCTCAACCCCACCACTAATAAGGGGCCCCACTACGTCACCTCGTGGGTA
Organism: Tillandsia leiboldiana; assembly: GCA_029204045.2. Classification (NCBI taxonomy): domain Eukaryota; kingdom Viridiplantae; phylum Streptophyta; class Magnoliopsida; order Poales; family Bromeliaceae; genus Tillandsia; species Tillandsia leiboldiana. The sequence continues at coordinate 62,722 of JAQNDB010000433.1, read as the reverse complement.
TACACGGGTCATAGACCACTTTTCCGGAAAAGCGCACCCTTTGCGGTGGCCAAACCGCGGGTGCGCGTGTGACAGCCTCGAGCCAAATAACCATAACCATCATCATGTCAGCATCATAATATATATAACAAAAGTAAAACGGCAACATGTATACTCAAAAGTAAAACTGTAACATATGCGATCGAAAGTAACCCGCTATCATGTATAATCAAAGTAAAGGCAATAATACGTGCACTCGAAGGTAGCCCGCCAACATGTAATTATCAAAAGGAAAACGACTGTCGGAAGACCGACGCCAAACACTATGACGAAACCCATTAACATGCATAAGCTATCACCCATCAATATTTAACCCCAGTATACTTAGAATTGACCCCGTCCGACATGATAGAGTTAGATGCTAGGACAAAGAAAATAACACCCACCTGAATGAAGGCCGATCCCGAACTCCCGCTGGACTACCGGGAGGCTGGTGCTGAACTGCTGGGCCCTGAACAGAGACTGTAGTCAGAACTAGACTCACACATACCCATCCCGACGACACGACAGCAACGTGAAGCTTAAACGGGAGAATATCGCCGATTTAGCGATCGAAATCCGATTCCCGGTCAACGAGAACCGTTGGAACCCTAAAGGAAAGTTTAGGAAACATTTATACATTGTTCTAAACAGTATGCAGTGCCAAAATTGCATTTAGACCCCTAGGGTTTCTAGAATTCACATTTTTAGCGTCATTTGAGCGCTGTTTTCGCTCGTTCTTTCAACTGGAAATTAATTTTGACGAACCGTCACTTCCAGCGGGTGAAATTTATCTTGCTGAACACCGTGCTCACTCATTTGCGGCAGCACGGGACCCGAGAAAAACTTCGGGCCATAAAATACCTTACTAACATAGCCTTAATGAATTTTTTGTTTCTCCGAGTCTTCAAAACCTAAATCTAACGCGAGCATCACGTCCAGTGGCCCCAAAACAGCCAGGAATACACTGTCGCGGCTTCTCTAATAGCCCGGAACTTAGTTTTGTTTCAACATTACTTTAAAAGGTTGATTACACTACAACTTTTAATCCGATCGTCAAACAGACGAACTTTGTATATGAAAGTGTCTTTAAACAGTGCAAGGACACTGGGGCTCACCTCCTTTGCAGCCCAGACCTGCTGGTTCCACCAGAACCAGATCCTTGCAAACATACAAGTTTTCCTTGCTCCAAATTTTAATCCACACAGAACCATCTTGGTCTGAAGCGAGCATCAAGCTCAGGGGATTATTTTGAACAACTTTCATATTCAATGTAAACCCTTATTCCAACTAAATCTTCTTTGAGGCATTAACTCAAACACCTGGTGGGCATGTTATATAAGCATATAGCTTTATCTTTGCCCGAACCCAAACTCAGCAAGGAAGCAATCCGGAGGCTTCTAAGATGGAAGAAACGCTAGAGCATGGGGTTTAGAGGTTACCTGGGGGGGGTTGCCGGAGTTCCAGACCGGCGGGGATGGCCGGAGCCGAGCTCGGATGAAGCCTCGGGTGCAACTCTGGCGATCACTGACCCGACGTCAAGATCCCCATGCAAGTTGATGGAAGGACTCCTACAGCCCACAGGAGCTCACCATTACGATTTCCGGGTGTCCGGAGCGACGGCAAGGGCGCGGCGGCGGAGCTCGGCCGAGGATCAATGGCCGTTAATGGCGGATTCCGGCCGAGGGACTCCGGGCCGGTGCAACTTGGACCAACAGGTTCCAGTAGGTGCCAGGAAGCTTCTGGTGGCAGTGGCCGGCGGTGGGGGGGGCAGCGGCGGCGCCGGACGGCCGAGCTCGGCCGAGGTTGAAGAAAGCCCGAAACTAGGGCACGGCCGATCGAGCCCGATCCTTCACCGATGTCCCTCCAACTTCGTGGAGATGCTAAAGTCGGTGAGAAAGTCGATCTCAACGGTGCTGATCGCTGGTTGGACGGCCGGATTGCGGCGGCGCACGGGATCGGCCAGGAAGGCGATAATTCCGGTGATAGCGCTCCCGCCGGCGATCGGGACGGCGGCAGCAGCCCGGGCTGCAACCGGATGATCTCCTCGACGTCAGAAACACAATGATCGTGTCCATGGGCCAAATTAAAATGGAAGGTTCCAAGATATTACCTCGTCGGAAAGTTGGAAGAAGAAGGGGTTGGCCGCGGCGGCGCGCGGCGGCGGCTGGGGACGGGTCCACCACAGCTCGGTTGCAGCTCCACAAGGGAACCCTACAGACGCGTTCTTGATTGCCCAAGAGCTTCTGTGTGGAGCCTACTCCTCCCAACCCGAGATGAAGAAGAAACGGCTTCACCTTCTTCTCCGGCGAGGGGAGGCGGCGGCCGGTGCGGGGAGGTCCGTGGAGTGCGGCATAGGAGAGGAGGTGGTTGGGTGCTGCGGCCAGAGGGGCTGTGGGTTTAGGGTTTGTGGAGAAGCCCTAGCTATACATGTGTATATATATTAGGTATGTACAATTTCGGTTTAGTCCCTCTAAGCTTTGCCATTTGCTATTAGGTCCTCTACAGTAGTTTTCCCTTGCACTTAAGTCCTTATCCAAGAACTAGCACGCAAAACGAGGCAACTTTAATAGGGTTTTATGTGCAAAAAGCCCTATTTTCTCCGTATTTCACGCTTTTCGAGACGTTCTGCTCGTCGAAACGAAAAATGGACTGCGCCATGACGTCCGGCTCGACGAGACCTATCAGGTAGCGATTTTTGATTTTCGAGAAACTGCCCGAATAAAATTGTGGTCCATAAAATACTGTCACGGAATACAGTTATCGAGCTTTTCGAGACTCTAGAGTCGTCAAACAGAATTTTCGACTGCGCCATTGCGTTCAGAATATCGAAACCGTTCGAAATGACTACCTGGATCACTATATTCGGATTCCGAACAGTGAAATAGTCAATGTTGTATTCGCCGGGGTCTCGAAAACCAGGGTTACTGTTCATCTACAGTAACTCACTTAAGTGCACTACAGTAACTCACTTAAGTGCACTGTGCGCAGAGGACGCTGGTACATTGGTCGCGAGATTCGTCCACTTCTTAGTTGAATTCTGGAAGATCCGACCGTCAGATCGAAAAGTGCTGAATATGAATCTCGCTCAGTTCGACGAGACGATCGCAACGGTCAACTCGGATTTCCAAGATCATGTCCGGATTGGAAAGTAGCCTTTTTGTCTCGTAAAACGTGCAACTCGCACACTGGCAATTGACTAAATAAATCAACATAGGTCTTTTGAAAACAAAACCAGGTCAAAAATTCACTTTTTGACTATTTATTAAAATAAAATATTTCGAGTTTTTACATCACTTACAACTTAAAAGAAGTTTCGTCCCCGAAACTTACAACTTAAAAAGAGTTTCATTCCCGAAGCTTACATCCTGAAGTCATACTCTATGAAAATGCTCAAAAAGTTTATTCGAGGGCTACAAGTCAGTCGCAAGGTATCGACAACTCTAAGGCTACTAATTTAGACCCAATCTGATACTCCCCATTACAGGGCAGAGTATTTCCTCAGTTCTTTCGACAGTCCGTTGCCTGCAGCCAACGTGCTTACCAAAAGGAACAGCGAAATACCATAGATCTGTCGCCAACAACTAGTTGGGGACGCAACTCCTATCAGAAGGTATATCACATACCTCCCAACACGATCTCAGTGCTAAAAACATAACCTTTATCAAGGATTACTACCACCTCGTGGTCGCAAACATCACCATGACTAACACATAGGCGAGTCCACGTCGATCCACAAAATTTGTGCAAAAGGTGGGGTCAATTTGCATCCGCCCCAAACAGGGTTACCATCCGGCCCATAGGCCATTGAATTATGACACGGGGACACTGAAGGATCAACAACTTGTTCATCCTCTAAGCAAACTGTGAGGCTAGTGCAATATTAACAGTCATCTACTGCTGTGCCATCAGCTGGACGATTACGACAAGAACAGTGATTTAACCCTTAACCACTGTAACTGATCCGAGCACTCTGGCTCCATTCAAACATCAAGCCCACAGCCGAAACCATGACCGCGGCTAACCCTGCAATAACAACGATCCCAAACCAGAGTGCGTACGACTAATAACCGAAACAACGAGACTCAACTGTGTGAAGCACACCTGAGCTCCAAACCACTATGCCAAATACCCTGCGCTCTCTCGTGAACACAAGTCATCCTAGGGTTCGTTCCTAACCAAAATACCCAGGTATCGGATCGGAAGGGCGGAATTGTGCATCGGAAACTGTGCAATTCACGCGCCGGCATGCAAATCGCTAAGGTTAGATCTGCTTCCTCGCCCGCAAGCACACTAGAATTTCTCGAGCGCTACATCACTCACACCTTAAAAGAAGTTTCATCCCCGAAACTTAAATACGCCAGGAATCCAATACATGGGGAAAGTGGCCAAACATGTCCGACTTGCGCTTCCCACTGGCCTTGCGCCCCTCGTGATCTGTACTGCTTCACAATCACAAACTCGCAACCCAAAACCTCAAGACTATGCCTTGGTCATGGGGAGCTGGCGCCAAAACCCAGGGAGCACGGTCCTACTTCCGTCTTGGCACCCAAGGGGGTGCGACACTCAGATTAGCCTCTACCGCTCGGTCCCAATCCATTGCCCTTCCAAGCACCATACACTGAGCCGAGCTGCGTACCCCCAGACCAACGATCACATTCCCCACTAGGAGTACTTAAGCTCTAGGTCCGTTCAACAAAAGGACAAATCAACCCCAAACGAACAAGATTTGCTAGTCCCGGTGGTCTCTTTTCTCAACCCCAGGGGGAATCCCAAGACCCCCACAACAACACTACTACACGAGCCCAAGCAACACGACTACATAAACGCGACAACCGAGCTAAAACGAGAAACAAAACTTAACCCGTACTCACACACCCCACAAGTTAGTTCTAGACTCCGCTAGTATAGCACTTAACCAACTATCTAGAAGACGGGACATATACTTTTTCCCCCGCTCCCCCGATCACTCGCGTTCTACGCTTCTATGCCTTATTCAATTCATTCATTCGTAGCTAAGTGTGGTATCTCCGTGGATGTCGGACACTGACTCTGCGTCCCCGGCCGATGATCTAGTACGGGCCATGTCTGTCACACATCACAAGAGTCAACTTTAGACTACCCTACTAACAACAACCATAAAGTGAGAGAAAGGACTCAACATTTCCCCCCCCCCTCAGTCACTCACGTTCTAACAGTCCTATGCCCTACCCATTTCATTCGTATGTAGGCATGTGAGGGTTGTCCACGGATGTCGGCACTAACTGTTGTGATTGAAAGAACGCTCTGATACCATTTAATCTGTCACGCCCCGGGGGTTTGTTTTAGCGGAAACGGTTCATAAAAGTCGAATATTTGACGCGTAAATTTTTTTTTGTTTAAAAGAGAACCCCTCTTCCCCGGCACGTGCCCAGACCCGCCACACATACAGGATCACTCTGCAAACGGACAGAGTCTCCCCTGTACGTGCACGGCGTAGCGTTCAGTACATGTTCCAACATACACAACCAATCAATCACAACAGTTGTTCACAAGCAACCAGTATTCTAAACTAATAAAAGAAGAACATATGGCTGATCAATTTGGAAAGGATAAATCCACAGTTTTGAAAGAGCGCCTACCCGGCGCTTACGTTTTGAAAGTTAGTTTCGAAATCGGCATAAATCAACAAGGTTTGAAAGCGGTGCCCACCCGACACCCAGTTTTGAAATCCCTTTCGCAATCCATAAATCCACAGGGTTTTGAAGCCAGTGCCCACACAACACTTAGATTTTAAAAACGGTTTTCGCAATCTTTTCTTTGGCTTCTGCCTTTTTGATCTTCAAATGGCCAATAGAAATAAAAGGAAAAGTAACGCACAAGGGGCACTAAATGCAACCCGTACCGACATCCACGCCGACCCCACGAGGGTATCGCGAACCTCTCACATAACTACAATGCAATGAAAAGCGAGAAAGAAAAGGAAATACAGTCCAGGGTCCCCAGCGACCCAGCTGCTCCTGTCCCGTCCTCACCACCGCCTACCTCTCCCCCCGTCCGAAACCTGTCACGAAGTGGGATGTCAGTGACGTAAAAGTAATAGAGCAGGAGAATATAATAAAACAAACCGTGAAGACAACCGGAGCAACCACCCCCTCACGGAGGAAAGGCAACCTGTACACCTGTATCCTGTAATACCCGGACACGTCGGACAACTAAACCGACGGTCCACACCGTACCTGCAGAAACCCGACCACGTCGGACAACTAAACCGACGGGTCGCACCGCTCGCACCTCGGCGCCTCAACCCCACCACTATAAGGGGCCCCACTACGTCACCTCGGGGTATACACGGGTCATAGACCACTTTTCCGGAAAAGCGCAACCCTTTGCGGTGGCCAAACCGCGGGTGCGCGTGTGACAGCCTCGAGCCAAATAACCATAACCATCATCATGTCAGCATCATAATATATATAACAAAAAGTAAAACGGCAACATGTATACTCAAAAGTAAAACTGTAACATATGCGATCGAAAGTAACCCGCTATCATGTATAATCAAAGTAAAGGCAATAATACGTGCACTCGAAGGTAGCCCGCCAACATGTAATTATCAAAAGGAAAACGACTGTCGGAAGACCGACGCCAAACACTATGACGAAACCCATTAACATGCATAAGCTATCACCCATCAATATTTAAACCCCAGTATACTTAGAATTGACCCACGTCCGACATGATAGAGTTAGATGCTAGGACAAAGAAAATAACACCCACCTGAATGAAGGCCGACTCCCGAACTCCCGCTGGAACTACCAGGAGGCTGGTGCTGAACTGCTGGGCCCTGAACAGAGACTGTAGTCAGAACTAGACTCACACATACCCATCCCGACGACACGACGCAACGTGAAGCTTAAACGGGAGATATCGCCGATTTAGCGATCGAAATCGATTCCCGGTCAACGAGAACCGTTGGAACCCTAAAGGAAAGTTTAGGAAACATTTATACATTGTTCTAAACAGTATGCAGTGCCAAAATTGCATTTAGACCCCTAGGGTTTCTAGAATTCACATTTTTAGCGTCATTTGAGCGCTGTTTTCGCTCGTGTCTTTCAACTGGAAATAATTTTGACGAACCGTCACTTCCAGCGTGTGAAATTTATCTTGCTGAACACCGTGCTCACTCATTTGCGGCAGCACGGGACCCGAGAAAAACTTCGGGCCATAAAATACCTTACTAACATAGCCTTAATGAATTTTTTGTTTCTCCGAGTCTTCAAAACCTAAATCTACGCGAGCATCACGTCCAGTGGCCCCAAAACAGCCAGGAATACACTGTCGCGGCTTCTCTAATAGCCCGGAACTTAGTTTTGTTTCAACATTACTTTAAAAGGTTGATTACACTACAACTTTTAATCCGATCGTCAAACAGACGAACTTTGTATATGAAAGTGTCTTTAAACAGTGCAAGGACACTGGGGCTCACCTCCTTTGCAGCCCAGACCTGCTGGTTCCACCAGAACCAGATCCTTGCAAACATACAAGTTTTCCTTGCTCCAAATTTTAATCCACACAGAACCATCTTGGTCTGAAGCGAGCATCAAGCTCAGGGGATTATTTTGAACAACTTTCATATTCAATGTAAACCCCTTATTCCAACTAATCTTCTTTGAGGCATTAACTCAAACACCTGGTGGGCATGTTATATAAGCATATAGCTTTATCTTTGCCCGAACCCAAACTCAGCAAGGAAGCAATCCGGAGGCTTCTAAGATGGAAGAAAAGCTAGAGCATGGGGTTTAGAGGTTACCTGGGGGGGGTTGCCGGAGTTCCAGACCGGCGGGGATGGCCGGAGCCGAGCTCGGATGAAGCCTCGGGTGCAACTCTGGCGATCACTGACCCGACGTCAAGATCCCCATGCAAGTTGATGGAAGGACTCCTACAGCCCACAGGAGCTCACCATTACGATTTCCGGGTGTCCGGAGCGACGGCAAGGGCGCGGCGGCGGAGCTCGGCCGAGGATCAATGGCCGTTAATGGCGGATTCCGGCCGAGGGACTCCGGGCCGGTGCAACTTGGACCAACAGGTTCCAGTAGGTGCCAGGAAGCTTCTGGTGGCAGTGGCCGGCGGTGGGGGGGGCAGCGGCGGCGCCGGACGGCCGAGCTCGGCCGAAGGTTGAAGAAAGCCCGAAACTAGGGCACGGCCGATCGAGCCCGATCCTTCACCGATGTCCCTCCAACTTCGTGGAGATGCTAAAGTCGGTGAGAAAGTCGATCTCAACGGTGCTGATCGCTGGTTGGACGGCCGGATTGCGGCGGCGCACGGGATCGGCCAGGAAGCGATAATTCCGGTGATAGCGCTCCCGCCGGCGATCGGGACGGCGGCAAGCAGCCCGGGCTTGCAACCGGATGATCTCCTCGACGTCAGAAACACACTGATCGTGTCCATGGGCCAAATTAAAATGGAAGGTTTCCAAGATATTACCTCGTCGGAAAGTTGAAGAAGAAGGGGTTGGCCGCGGCGGGCGCGCGGCGGCGGCTGGGGACGGGTCCACCACAGCTCGGTTGCAGCTCCACAGGGGAACCCTACAGACGCGTTCTTGATTGCCCAAGAGCTTCTGTGTGGAGCCTACTCCTCCCAACCCGAGATGAAGAAGAAACGGCTTCACCCTTCTGCTCCGGCGAGGGGAGGCGGCGGCCGGTGCGGGGAGGTCCGTGGAGTGCGGCATAGGAGAGGAGGTGGTTGGGTGCTGCGGCCAGAGGGGCTGTGGGTTTAGGGTTTGTGGAGAAGCCCTAGCTATACATGTGATATAATATTAGGTATGTACAATTTCGGTTTAGTCCCTCTAAGCTTGCCATTTGCTATTAGGTCCTCTACAGTAGTTTTCCCTTGCACTTAAGTCCTATCCAAGAACTAGCACGCAAAACGAGGCAACTTTAATAGGGTTTTATGTGCAAAAAGCCCTATTTTCTCCGTATTTCACGCTTTTCGAGACGTTCTGCTCGTCGAACGAAAAATGGACTGCGCCATGACGTCCGGCTCGACGAGACCTATCAGGTAGCGATTTTTGATTTTCGAGAAACTGCCCGAATAAAATTGCGGTCCATAAAATACTGTCACGGAATACAGTTATCGAGCTTTTCGAGACTCTAGAGTCGTCAAACTAGAATTTTCGACTGCGCCATTGCGTTCAGAATATCGAAACCGTTCGAAATGACTACCTGGATCACTATATTCGGATTCCGAACAGTGAAATAGTCAATGTTGTATTCGTCGGGGTCTCGAAAACCAGGTTACTGTTCATCTACAGTAACTCACTTAAGTGCACTACAGTAACTCACTTAAGTGCACTGTGCGCAGAGGACGCTGGTACATTGGTCGCGAGATTCGTCCACTTCTTAGTTGAATTCTGGAAGATCCGACCGTCAGATCGAAAAGTGCTGAATATGAATCTCGCTCAGTTCGACGAGACGATCGCAACGGTCAACTCGGATTTCCAAGATCATGTCCGGATTGGAAAGTAGCCTTTTTGTCTCGTAAAACGTGCAACTCGCACACTGGCAATTGACTAAATAAATCAACATAGGTCTTTTGAAAACAAAACCAGGTCAAAATTCACTTTTTGACTATTTATTAAAAATAAAATATTTTGAGTTTTTACAAAATTTGCCTGAGGTCTTGTGGGACCAATATGGTGGCTTGTAATTAGGTAATTTGATTTATCATCTATTTGATGCATATGTTGCTATTAGTCTGCTTTTGTCTTATCTCATGATTCCTGATTTCGGTTTGAAGATATTCTTTGGTCAACATATTCATTTGTTTGATACCTGCCTATACAATTATTCGCATGCTTGGTTCATTATATTCCTGCCAAGATTATACATATTCCTGTTGGTTATTCATTGCTTCATAAATGCTTACCTAATGTGATCTTTACTATCCGCTAGTATTGTATACCAGTAGGTACGATCTGCTATTTCTCGGCTCGTCGTGCCACGGGGATACATGTACAGTGTATCTCCCACCCCCTGGGTGACCATTTTTCAGGTCGAGCGGGTGTTGGGATGTTGGGACGAATTGGCAAGGTATCGATATAGAGGTTGACCCTGAACAGCGAAAAGTTATGTAATAGATGTTTGAGAAAAGGAATTTGTATTTCAGTTGTATATTTGTAAAGATAGTTGTAAAGTTACTTGTTGTTGTTGTTTGTAGTACGTAGTTAGTACTCTGATGTTGTTGCCAAGCTAGCGTGCATATATTGAAAAGGCTCAATCCCAAAGGGGATTGGAACTCTTCTATATATGTGACGGTCTGCCATTGCCCTGACTGTTTTTGCAACTCTGATTTAAAAAAATAATAATAATAATTATACACTGGTTTTTGAACTCGGGACGTGACAGTTAGTTTTTCAAATGCCCCGTATAGAAGCTCTTTTTGCTTTTCTAAGACAACAGAAGTTCTGGGACTATGCATTGCTAGCTTCACTACTGCTTTTTGAAATGCAGAATTTGACCCAAAAGTAGAGAGGCTTATGAGTGGAGTGTACTGCTGTTTGAATAGTTCGCATTAGGTGTTTATCTGATAACTCCCGCATTTGTGTTATAAATTTCTTCTGCGGTATCAAATAGTTTTAGACTTTGATACATACATACATATATATATATATATATATATATATATATATATAGATATATATATATATATTAGTATATATGGATCAATTCATACTTGTGATTAATTAATGGACGAAAAATTCATGAAGATGATAAAGTGGTTTGCACCCGTGAGATAGTTTATGATTGCTTTGTACATGGAATTTTATTGAATTGCTATTGGATTTGTCCGTCTGTTTTCTTCCATACTGATTGATCTTCATAATAGATCAGTTGATATTTATTTCTTTGTCTTCCCGGTTCATCTCTGAGCCAACACCAAAACATCCAACAAAGAAGTCACTTCATGATGGCTTCCCTATTCATTAGGTGAACCTTTTAATTTCTTAAAAACCCCATACAATTACAAACTAAATTTACAACCGCTTTATACTCTGTGTTATAAAGTGCTCCTTTTCTTCTCTTTTGGGTTTTTTAATATGTGAATAGTGCAGCGTGGTCAAATGGTGATGGTAATAAACTGCAGAAATTGCCTTCTGAATATAAAATCAACTGGTGATGGTAAGAATTTAAGTTGCTTGTTTTAAAAGCTCTGCTATTTCTGATTTCTAGT
>JAQNDB010000433.1:0-51396 GCA_029204045.2 Tillandsia leiboldiana | reverse complement strand
AGCTTTGCTTCTCCGCCGCCGGCCGCCGTGCCCTATCTCCGGGCACGGGTCCAGGTGAGTTAGGGGATGTGTTTTAGCAACCAATTGGCCAAGTAGTTGGGTCCCAGATGTACTGGTTGAACAGTCACAATTTTCAAAGCTTTGGGACTTCATCTTCTTCTTGAGCCCGGCCAACCAGTGCATCTGAGATGGCCCAGACTTGCTGGGATTATAGAGTGACTCATTAGAACATTTCTTTTCAAGTTTTGTTGCATTTGGTCCAGTAATTGCAGAGAATGAACTTTGGGTGGGAGTTGTTGTGTTATGTGAAAGGTGCCCACCAACTGTTTTGATTAAATTCCGCAATGAGATTTGTACAGAATTAAGCTTCGAAGAAAATATGAATGTTGCTCCAAATTGTCCCTGAGATTTTGTTGGGATGATGCTCACTTCAGATCAAATCTGATCTGTGAGGATTGAGTTTGGAGCATGGTGCTTGATGTTAGTGAGCAAGGTTGTTGGATCTTGAAATTTGCCAACTTCTGGACTGCATTAGGGCAAGCCCCTGAGTTCTTGAGCTACTGTGAGCAAAGGCTCAGGCAGAATTTCATTTTGCACAGTAGAAGTTAAGATTTAGGGTTGTCAAGCTCTAGAATAGTATTTGGCCAAAGTCCTGTTTGGACTGTTTGAAAAACTGTAACAGTGAGCTCCTGGCTAATTTGGGGTCACTGGACGCGATGCTCGCGTTAGATTTAGGTTTCGATGATCCGGAGAAACAAAAATGCAAAATGGCTATGTTAGAGGCGTTTTATGGCCCGAAGTTTTTCTCGGAAGCGTGCTGCCACAAATGTGTGAGCACAGTGTTCAGCAAGTTAAAAGTAACTGCTGGGTGACGGCTCGTTAAAAGAGTTTCCAGTAGAAAGAACGAGCGAAAACACAGTGCTAAAAAGGGTTAAGTTGACTTGAAATAAGTTAGAGTTAAATCGATCCCTTATCAATATGTTTGATTCAGGTCTGTCCAGTTTGCATTGGGTTCTGAGCGTACAGTCGATTCAGTCTAGTCGCTGCGATTTGACAGGTGGGTTTATCTTCGGTCCGGGCTTATCATTTCGGCCCTCTGTGTACGGTATTGGTTGGACCCTGTTTTTGGTAGCTTAACTATTACTTGAGCCTGCCTTCCTTTGATCAGTTTATGCTGCTTTATGCCTGAGTTATGACTTTTATCAGTTATCTGTTGCCTTACATGATTAATCATAGTGCTTCCAGTATTCATATCATTATTCTGGATATGCCATGCCTGATTGGTTATTAGATGTTGAGCTTGCTTTCTTGTTGATCAAATATTACACTGCTGAACACATAATTTTAATCAACTAATGTTTTACTGAACGTCGTAGGGTCACATGAGTCTGTTCTTGTTTGATAGGACAAAGGCATTGCTCTTCGAAGTTTGGGCCTAAAACCTGTTTACAAAATAGTTTCTCAAAAAATAGGTTTTGTTTTGTATGTTTGGTTGGTCTGCATGATTGAGTAGAGAATCGCTGTTGATCTTATGTCGAGTTGAGATTTGCTTTTGATCTTGCATATGAGTTGAGATCTAGTTGATTAGTGCTGATTATTCCTGCATGTGAGTTGAGATTCAGTTGATTTTTGTTATTGCATCCCAGTGGGGATTTCCCGGCTTGTTGCCGATTACCCGGTCAGTGGACCGTGAGTTGAGCATTTGCATTTGATCGCCCGCACCGTGTACTTCCACGAACATCAGCGGAGTCATGACCCGTAGATGTTCTTTACCGGTAAAGTGGTTAGCAATAGCGACCCGTGACCCCTTGTGGGGGGAAATGTCAACCAGGTGGTGCCAAGTGGCAAAATTGTTCACGCCCCTGGGGTTTGTTTTAGCGGAAACGGTTCATAAAAGTCGAATATTTGACGCGTAAATTTTTTTTTGTTTAAAAGAGAACCTCTTCCCCGGCACGTGCCCAGACCCGCCACACATATAGGATCACTCTGCAAACGGACAGAGTCTCCCCTGTACGTGCACGGCGTAGCGTTCAGTACATGTTCCAACATACACAACCAATCAATCACAACAGTTGTTCACAAGCAACCAGTATTCTAAACTAATAAAAGAAGAACATATGGCCGATCAATTTGGAAAGGATAAATCCACAGTTTTGAAAGAGCGCCTACCCGGCGCTTACGTTTTGAAAGTTAGTTTCGAAATCGGCATAAATCAACAAGTTTGAAAGCGGTGCCCACCCGACACCAGTTTGAAATCCCTTTCGCAATCCATAAATCCACAGGGTTTTGAAGCAAGTGCCCACACAACACTTAGATTTTAAAAACGGTTTTCGCAATCTTTTCTTTGGCTTCTGCCTTTTGATCTTCAAATGGCCAATAGAAAAAAAGGAAAAGTAACGCACAAGGGGCACTAAATGCAACCCGTACCGACATCCACGCCGACCCCACGAGGGTATCGCGAACCTCTCACATAACTACAATGCAATGAAAAGCGAGAAAGAAAAGGAAATACAGTCCAGGGGTCCCCAGCGCCCAGCTGCTCCTGTCCCGTCCTCACCACCGCCTACCTCTCCCCCCGTCCGAACCCTGTCACGAAGTGGGATGTCAGTGACGTAAAAGTAATAGAGCAGGAGAATATAATAAAACAAACCGTGAAGACAACCGGAGCAACCACCCCTCACAGAGGAAAGGCAACCTGTACACCTGTATCCTGTAATACCGGACACGTCGGACAACTAAACCGACGGTCCACACCGTACCTGCAGAAACCCGACCACGTCGGACAACTAAACCGACGGGTCGCACCGCTCGCACCTCGGCGCCTCAACCCCACCACTAATAAGGGGCCCCACTACGTCACCTCGTGGGTACACGGGTCATAGACCACTTTTCCGGAAAAGCGCACCCTTTGCGGTGGCCCAAACCGCGGGTGCGCGTGTGACAGCCTCGAGCCAAATAACCATAACCATCATCATGTCAGCATCATAATATATATAACAAAAGTAAAACGGCAACATGTATACTCAAAAGTAAAACTGTAACATATGCGATCGAAAGTAACCCGCTATCATGTATAATCAAAGTAAAGGCAATAATACGTGCACTCGAAGGTAGCCCGCCAACATGTAATTATCAAAAGGAAAACGACTGTCGGAAGACCGACGCCAAACACTATGACGAAACCCATTAACATGCATAAGCTATCACCCATCAATATTTAACCCCAGTATACTTAGAATTGACCCCGTCCGACATGATAGAGTTAGATGCTAGGACAAAGAAAATAACACCCACCTGAATGAAGGCCGATCCCGAACTCCCGCTGGACTACCGGGAGGCTGGTGCTGAACTGCTGGGCCCTGAACAGAGACTGTAGTCAGAACTAGACTCACACATACCCATCCCGACGACACGACAGCAACGTGAAGCTTAAACGGGAGAATATCGCCGATTTAGCGATCGAAATCCGATTCCCGGTCAACGAGAACCGTTGGAACCCTAAAGGAAAGTTTAGGAACATTTATACATTGTTCTAAACAGTATGATGCAGTGCAAAATTGCATTTAGACCCCTAGGTTTCTAGAATTCACATTTTTAGCGTCATTTGAGCGCTGTTTTCGCTCGTTCTTTCAACTGGAAATTAATTTTGACGAACCGTCACTTCCAGCGGGTGAAATTTATCTTGCTGAACACCGTGCTCACTCATTTGCGGCAGCACGGGACCCGAGAAAAACTTCGGGCCATAAAATACCTTACTAACATAGCCTTAATGAATTTTTTGTTTCTCCGAGTCTTCAAAACCTAAATCTAACGCGAGCATCACGTCCAGTGACCCCAAAACAGCCAGGAATACACTGTCGCGGCTTCTCTAATAGCCCGGAACTTAGTTTGTTTCAACATTACTTTAAAAGGTTGATTACACTACAACTTTTAATCCGATCGTCAAACAGACGAACTTTGTATATGAAAGTGTCTTTAACAGTGCAAGACACTGGGGCTCACCTCCTTTGCAGCCCAGACCTGCTGGTTCCACCAGAACCAGATCCTTGCAAACATACAAGTTTTCCTTGCTCCAAATTTTAATCCACACAGAACCATCTTGGTCTGAAGCGAGCATCAAGCTCAGGGGATTATTTGAACAACTTTCATATTCAATGTAAACCCTTATTCCAACTAAATCTTCTTTGAGGCATTAACTCAAACACCTGGTGGGCATGTTATATAAGCATATAGCTTTATCTTTGCCCGAACCCAAACTCAGCAAGGAAGCAATCGGAGGCTTCTAAGATGGAAGAAACGCTAGGAGCATGGGGTTTAGAGGTTACCTGGGGGGGGTTGCCGGAGTTCCAGACCGGCGGGGATGGGCCGGAGACGAGCTCGATGAAGCCTCGGGTGCAACTCTGGCGATCACTGACCCGACGTCAAGATCCCCATGCAAGTTGATGGAAGGACTCCTACAGCCCACAGGAGCTCACCATTACGATTTCCGGGTGTCCGGAGCGACGGCAAGGGGCGCGGCGGCGGAGCTCTGGCCGAGGATCAATGGCCGTTAATGGCGATTCCGGCCGAGGGACTCCGGGCCGGTGCAACTTGGACCAACAGGTTCCAGTAGGTGCCAGGAAGCTTCTGGTGGCAGTGGCCGGCGGTGGGGGGGCAGCGGCGGCGCCGGACGGGCCGAGCTCGGCCGAGGTTGAAGAAAGCCCGAAACTAGGGCACGGCCGATCGAGCCCGATCCTTCACCGATGTCCCTCCAACTTCGTGGAGATGCTAAAGTCGGTGAGAAAGTCGATCTCAACGGTGCTGATCGCTGGTTGGACGGCCGGATTGCGGCGGCGCACGGGATCGGCCAGGGAAGGCGATAATTCCGGTGATAGCGCTCCCGCCGGCGATCGGGACGGCGGCAGCAGCCCGGGCTGCAACCGGATGATCTCCTCGACGTCAGAAACACAATGATCGTGTCCATGGGCCAAATTAAAATGGAAGGTTCCAAGATATTACCTCGTCGGAAAGTTGGAAGAAGAAGGGGTTGGCCGCGGCGGCGCGCGGCGGCGGCTGGGGACGGGTCCACCACAGCTCGGTTGCAGCTCCACAAGGGAACCCTACAGACGCGTTCTTGATTGCCCAAGAGCTTCTGTGTGGAGCCTACTCCTCCCAACCCGAGATGAAGAAGAAACGGCTTCACCTTCTTCTCCGGCGAGGGGAGGCGGCGGCCGGTGCGGGGAGGTCCGTGGAGTGCGGCATAGGAGAGGAGGTGGTTGGGTGCTGCGGCCAGAGGGGGCTGTGGGTTTAGGGTTTGTGGAGAAGCCCTAGCTATACATGTGTATATATATTAGGTATGTACAATTTCGGTTTAGTCCCTCTAAGCTTTGCCATTTGCTATTAGGTCCTCTACAGTAGTTTTCCCTTGCACTTAAGTCCTTATCCAAGAACTAGCACGCAAAACGAGGCAACTTAATAGGGTTTTATGTGCAAAAAGCCCTATTTTCTCCGTATTTCACGCTTTTCGAGACGTTCTGCTCGTCGAAACGAAAAATGGACTGCGCCATGACGTCCGGCTCGACGAGACCTATCAGGTAGCGATTTTTGATTTTCGAGAAACTGCCCGAATAAAATTGTGGTCCATAAAATACTGTCACGGAATACAGTTATCGAGCTTTTCGAGACTCTAGAGTCGTCAAACAGAATTTTCGACTGCGCCATTGCGTTCAGAATATCGAAACCGTTCGAAATGACTACCTGGATCACTATATTCGGATTCCGAACAGTGAAATAGTCAATGTTGTATTCGCCGGGGTCTCGAAAACCAGGGTTACTGTTCATCTACAGTAACTCACTTAAGTGCACTACAGTAACTCACTTAAGTGCACTGTGCGCAGAGGACGCTGGTACATTGGTCGCGAGATTCGTCCACTTCTTAGTTGAATTCTGGAAGATCCGACCGTCAGATCGAAAAGTGCTGAATATGAATCTCGCTCAGTTCGACGAGACGATCGCAACGGTCAACTCGGATTTCCAAGATCATGTCCGGATTGGAAAGTAGCCTTTTTGTCTCGTAAAACGTGCAACTCGCACACTGGCAATTGACTAAATAAATCAACATAGGTCTTTTGAAAACAAAACCAGGTCAAAAATTCACTTTTGACTATTTATTAAAATAAAATATTTCGAGTTTTTACATCACTTACAACTTAAAAGAAGTTTCGTCCCCGAAACTTACAACTTAAAAAGAGTTTCATTCCCGAAGCTTACATCCTGAAGTCATACTCTATGAAAATGCTCAAAAAGTTTATTCGAGGGCTACAAGTCAGTCGCAAGGTATCGACAACTCTAAGGCTACTAATTTAGACCCAATCTGATACTCCCCATTACAGGGCAGAGTATTTCCTCAGTTCTTTCGACAGTCCGTTGCCTGCAGCCAACGTGCTTACCAAAAGGAACAGCGAAATACCATAGATCTGTCGCCAACAACTAGTTGGGGACGCAACTCCTATCAGAAGGTATATCACATACCTCCCAACACGATCTCAGTGCTAAAAACATAACCTTTATCAAGGATTACTACCACCTCGTGGTCGCAAACATCACCATGACTAACACATAGGCGAGTCCACGTCGATCCACAAAATTTGTGCAAAAGGTGGGGTCAATTTGCATCCGCCCCAAACAGGGTTACCATCCGGCCCATAGGCCATTGAATTATGACACGGGGACACTGAAGGATCAACAACTTGTTCATCCTCTAAGCAAACTGTGAGGCTAGTGCAATATTAACAGTCATCTACTGCTGTGCCATCAGCTGGACGATTACGACAAGAACAGTGATTTAACCCTTAACCACTGTAACTGATCCGAGCACTCTGGCTCCATTCAAACATCAAGCCCACAGCCGAAACCATGACCGCGGCTAACCCTGCAATAACAACGATCCCAAACCAGAGTGCGTACGACTAATAACCGAAACAACGAGACTCAACTGTGTGAAGCACACCTGAGCTCCAAACCACTATGCCAAATACCCTGCGCTCTCTCGTGAACACAAGTCATCCTAGGGTTCGTTCCTAACCAAAATACCCAGGTATCGGATCGGAAGGGCGGAATTGTGCATCGGAAACTGTGCAATTCACGCGCCGGCATGCAAATCGCTAAGGTTAGATCTGCTTCCTCGCCCGCAAGCACACTAGAATTTCTCGAGCGCTACATCACTCACACCTTAAAAGAAGTTTCATCCCCGAAACTTAAATACGCCAGGAATCCATACATGGGGAAAGTGGCCAAACATGTCCGACTTGCGCTTCCCACTGGCCTTGCGCCCCTCGTGATCTGTACTGCTTCACAATCACAAACTCGCAACCCAAAACCTCAAGACTATGCCTTGGTCATGGGGAGCTGGCGCCAAAACCCAGGGAGCACGGTCCTACTTCCGTCTTGGCACCCAAGGGGGTGCGACACTCAGATTAGCCTCTACCGCTCGGGTCCCAATCCATTGCCCTTCCAAGCACCATACACTGAGCCGAGCTGCGTACCCCCAGACCAACGATCACATTCCCCACTAGGAGTACTTAAGCTCTAGGTCCGTTCAACAAAAGGAAAAATCAACCCCAAACGAACAAGATTTGCTAGTCCCGGTGGTCTCTTTTCTCAACCCCAGGGGGAATCCCAAGACCCCCACAACAACACTACTACACGAGCCCAAGCAACACGACTACATAAACGCGACAACCGAGCTAAAACGAGAAACAAAACTTAACCCGTACTCACACACCCCACAAGTTAGTTCTAGACTCCGCTAGTATAGCACTTAACCAACTATCTAGAAGACGGGACATATACTTTTCCCCCGCTCCCCCGATCACTCGCGTTCTACGCTTCTATGCCTTATTCAATTCATTCATTCGTAGCTAAGTGTGGTATCTCCGTGGATGTCGGACACTGACTCTGCGTCCCCGGCCGATGATCTAGTACGGGCCATGTCTGTCACACATCACAAGAGTCAACTTTAGACTACCCTACTAACAACAACCATAAAGTGAGAGAAAGGACTCAACATTTTCCCCCCCCCTCAGTCACTCACGTTCTACAGTCCTATGCCCTACCCATTTCATTCGTATGTAGGCATGTGAGGGTTGTCCACGGATGTCGGCACTAACTGTTGTGATTGAAAGAACGCTCTGATACCATTTAATCTGTCACGCCCCGGGGGTTTGTTTTAGCGGAAACGGTTCATAAAAGTCGAATATTTGACGCGTAAATTTTTTTTGTTTAAAAGAGAACCCCTCTTCCCCGGCACGTGCCCAGACCCGCCACACATACAGGATCACTCTGCAAACGGACAGAGTCTCCCCTGTACGTGCACGGCGTAGCGTTCAGTACATGTTCCAACATACACAACCAATCAATCACAACAGTTGTTCACAAGCAACCAGTATTCTAAACTAATAAAAGAAGAACATATGGCTGATCAATTTGGAAAGGATAAATCCACAGTTTTGAAAGAGCGCCTACCCGGCGCTTACGTTTTGAAAGTTAGTTTCGAAATCGGCATAAATCAACAAGGTTTGAAAGCGGTGCCCACCCGACACCCAGTTTTGAAATCCCTTTCGCAATCCATAAATCCACAGGGTTTTGAAGCCAGTGCCCACACAACACTTAGATTTTAAAAACGGTTTTCGCAATCTTTTCTTTGGCTTCTGCCTTTTTGATCTTCAAATGGCCAATAGAAATAAAAGGAAAAGTAACGCACAAGGGGCACTAAATGCAACCCGTACCGACATCCACGCCGACCCCACGAGGGTATCGCGAACCTCTCACATAACTACAATGCAATGAAAAGCGAGAAAGAAAAGGAAATACAGTCCAGGGTCCCCAGCGACCCAGCTGCTCCTGTCCCGTCCTCACCACCGCCTACCTCTCCCCCCGTCCGAACCCTGTCACGAAGTGGGATGTCAGTGACGTAAAAGTAATAGAGCAGGAGAATATAATAAAACAAACCGTGAAGACAACCGGAGCAACCACCCCCTCACGGAGGAAAGGCAACCTGTACACCTGTATCCTGTAATACCCGGACACGTCGGACAACTAAACCGACGGTCCACACCGTACCTGCAGAAACCCGACCACGTCGGACAACTAAACCGACGGGTCGCACCGCTCGCACCTCGGCGCCTCAACCCCACCACTAATAAGGGGCCCCACTACGTCACCTCGTGGGTATACACGGGTCATAGACCACTTTTCCGGAAAAGCGCACCCTTTGCGGTGGCCAAACCGCGGGTGCGCGTGTGACAGCCTCGAGCCAAATAACCATAACCATCATCATGTCAGCATCATAATATATATAACAAAAGTAAAACGGCAACATGTATACTCAAAAGTAAAACTGTAACATATGCGATCGAAAGTAACCCGCTATCATGTATAATCAAAGTAAAGGCAATAATACGTGCACTCGAAGGTAGCCCGCCAACATGTAATTATCAAAAGGAAAACGACTGTCGGAAGACCGACGCCAAACACTATGACGAAACCCATTAACATGCATAAGCTATCACCCATCAATATTTAACCCCAGTATACTTAGAATTGACCCCGTCCGACATGATAGAGTTAGATGCTAGGACAAAGAAAATAACACCCACCTGAATGAAGGCCGATCCCGAACTCCCGCTGGACTACCAGGAGGCTGGTGCTGAACTGCTGGGCCCTGAACAGAGACTGTAGTCAGAACTAGACTCACACATACCCATCCCGACGACACGACAGCAACGTGAAGCTTAAACGGGAGAATATCGCCGATTTAGCGATCGAAATTCGATTCCCGGTCAACGAGAACCGTTGGAACCCTAAAGGAAAGTTTAGGAAACATTTATACATTGTTCTAAACAATATGCAGTGCCAAAATTGCATTTAGACCCCTAGGGTTTCTAGAATTCACATTTTTAGCGTCATTTGAGCGCTGTTTTCGCTCGTTCTTTCAACTGGAAATTAATTTTGACGAACCGTCACTTCCAGCGGGTGAAATTTATCTTGCTGAACACCGTGCTCACTCATTTGCGGCAGCACGGGACCCGAGAAAAACTTCGGGCCATAAAATACCTTACTAACATAGCCTTAATGAATTTTTTGTTTCTCCGAGTCTTCAAAACCTAAATCTAACGCGAGCATCACGTCCAGTGGCCCCAAAACAGCCAGGAATACACTGTCGCGGCTTCTCTAATAGCCCGGAACTTAGTTTTGTTTCAACATTACTTTAAAAGGTTGATTACACTACAACTTTTAATCCGATCGTCAAACAGACGAACTTTGTATATGAAAGTGTCTTTAAACAGTGCAAGGACACTGGGGCTCACCTCCTTTGCAGCCCAGACCTGCTGGTTCCACCAGAACCAGATCCTTGCAAACATACAAGTTTTCCTTGCTCCAAATTTTAATCCACACAGAACCATCTTGGTCTGAAGCGAGCATCAAGCTCAGGGGATTATTTTGAACAACTTTCATATTCAATGTAAACCCTTATTCCAACTAAATCTTCTTTGAGGCATTAACTCAAACACCTGGTGGGCATGTTATATAAGCATATAGCTTTATCTTTGCCCGAACCCAAACTCAGCAAGGAAGCAATCCGGAGGCTTCTAAGATGGAAGAAAAGCTAGAGCATGGGGTTTAGAGGTTACCTGGGGGGGGTTGCCGGAGTTCCAGACCGGCGGGGATGGCCGGAGCCGAGCTCGGATGAAGCCTCGGGTGCAACTCTGGCGATCACTGACCCGACGTCAAGATCCCCATGCAAGTTGATGGAAGGACTCCTACAGCCCACAGGAGCTCACCATTACGATTTCCGGGTGTCCGGAGCGACGGCAAGGGCGCGGCGGCGGAGCTCGGCCGAGGATCAATGGCCGTTAATGGCGGATTCCGGCCGAGGGACTCCGGGCCGGTGCAACTTGGACCAACAGGTTCCAGTAGGTGCCAGGAAGCTTCTGGTGGCAGTGGCCGGCGGTGGGGGGGCAGCGGCGGCGCCGGACGGCCGAGCTCGGCCGAGGTTGAAGAAAGCCCGAAACTAGGGCACGGCCGATCGAGCCCGATCCTTCACCGATGTCCCTCCAACTTCGTGGAGATGCTAAAGTCGGTGAGAAAGTCGATCTCAACGGTGCTGATCGCTGGTTGGACGGCCGGATTGCGGCGGCGCACGGGATCGGCCAGGAAGGCGATAATTCCGGTGATAGCGCTCCCGCCGGCGATCGGGACGGCGGCAGCAGCCCGGGCTGCAACCGGATGATCTCCTCGACGTCAGAAACACAATGATCGTGTCCATGGGCCAAATTAAAATGGAAGGTTCCAAGATATTACCTCGTCGGAAAGTTGGAAGAAGAAGGGGTTGGCCGCGGCGGCGCGCGGCGGCGGCTGGGGACGGGTCCACCACAGCTCGGTTGCAGCTCCACAGGGGAACCCTACAGACGCGTTCTTGATTGCCCAAGAGCTTCTGTGTGGAGCCTACTCCTCCCAACCCGAGATGAAGAAGAAACGGCTTCACCTTCTTCTCCGGCGAGGGGAGGCGGCGGCCGGTGCGGGGAGGTCCGTGGAGTGCGGCATAGGAGAGGAGGTGGTTGGGTGCTGCGGCCAGAGGGGCTGTGGGTTTAGGGTTTGTGGAGAAGCCCTAGCTATACATGTGTATATATATTAGGTATGTACAATTTCGGTTTAGTCCCTCTAAGCTTTGCCATTTGCTATTAGGTCCTCTACAGTAGTTTTCCCTTGCACTTAAGTCCTTATCCAAGAACTAGCACGCAAAACGAGGCAACTTTAATAGGGTTTTATGTGCAAAAAGCCCTATTTTCTCCGTATTTCACGCTTTTCGAGACGTTCTGCTCGTCGAAACGAAAAATGGACTGCGCCATGACGTCCGGCTCGACGAGACCTATCAGGTAGCGATTTTTGATTTTCGAGAAACTGCCCGAATAAAATTGCGGTCCATAAAATACTGTCACGGAATACAGTTATCGAGCTTTTCGAGACTCTAGAGTCGTCAAATAGAATTTTCGACTGCGCCATTGCGTTCAGAATATCGAAACCGTTCGAAATGACTACCTGGATCACTATATTCGGATTCCGAACAGTGAAATAGTCAATGTTGTATTCGTCGGGGTCTCGAAAACCAGGGTTACTGTTCATCTACAGTAACTCACTTAAGTGCACTACAGTAACTCACTTAAGTGCACTGTGCGCAGAGGACGCTGGTACATTGGTCGCGAGATTCGTCCACTTCTTAGTTGAATTCTGGAAGATCCGACCGTCAGATCGAAAAGTGCTGAATATGAATCTCGCTCAGTTCGACGAGACGATCGCAACGGTCAACTCGGATTTCCAAGATCATGTCCGGATTGGAAAGTAGCCTTTTTGTCTCGTAAAACGTGCAACTCGCACACTGGCAATTGACTAAATAAATCAACATAGGTCTTTTGAAAACAAAACCAGGTCAAAAATTCACTTTTTGACTATTTATTAAAATAAAATATTTTGAGTTTTTACAAAATTTGCCTGAGGTCTTGTGGGACCAATATGGTGGCTTGTAATTAGGTAATTTGATTTATCATCTATTTGATGCATATGTTGCTATTAGTCTGCTTTTGTCTTATCTCATGATTCCTGATTTCGGTTTGAAGATATTCTTTGGTCAACATATTCATTTGTTTGATACCTGCCTATACAATTATTCAGCATGCTTGGTTCATTATATTCCTGCCAAGATTATACATATTCCTGTTGGTTATTCATTCGCTTCATAAATGCTTACCTAATGTGATCTTTACTATCCGCTAGTATTGTATACCAGTAGGTACGATCTGCTATTTCTCGGCTCGTCGTGCCCACTGGGATACATGTACAGTGTATCTCACACCCCCTGGGTGACCATTTTTCAGGTCGAGCGGGTGTTGGGATGTTGGGACGAATTGGCAAGGTATCGATATAGAGGTTGACCCTGAACAGCCGAAAAGTTATGTAATAGATGTTTGAGAAAAAGGAATTTGTATTTCAGTTGTATATTTGTAAAGATAGTTGTAAAGTTACTTGTTGTTGTTGTTTGTAGTACGTAGTTAGTACTCTGATGTTGTTGCCAAGCTAGCCGTGCATATATTGAAAAGGCTCAATCCCAAAGGGGATTGGAACTCTTCTATATATGTGACGGTCTGCCATTGCCCTGACTGTTTTTGCAACTCTGATTTAAAAAAATAATAATAATAATTATACACTGGTTTTTGAACTCGGGACGTGACAGTTAGTTTTTCAAATGCCCCGTATAGAAGCTCTTTTTGCTTTTCTAAGACAACAGAAGTTCTGGACTATGCATTTGCTAGCTTCACTACTGCTTTTTGAAATGCAGAATTTGACCCAAAAGTAGAGAGGCTTATGAGTGGAGTGTACTGCTGTTTGAATAGTTCGCATTAGGTGTTTATCTGATAACTCCCGCATTTGTGTTATAAATTTCTTCTGCGGTATCAAATAGTTTTAGACTTTGATACATACATACATATATATATATATATATATATATATATATATATATATATATATATATATATATATATATATATTGGATCAATTTCATACTTGTGATAATTTAATGGACGAAAAATTCATGAAGATGATAAAGTGTTTGCACCCGTGAGATTAGTTATGATTGCTTTGTACATGGAATTTTATTGAATTGCTATATGGATTTGTCCGTCTGTTTTCTTCCATACTGATTGATCTATCATAATAGATCAGTTGATAATTTATTTCTTTGTCTTCCCGGTTCATCTCTGAGCATCACCAACAACCTCAACAAAGAATAACCTTCATGATGTCTTCCCTATTCATTAGTTGAACCTTTAATTCTTTAACATACAATTACAAACTTAAATTTACAACCGCTTTATACTCTGTGTTATAAGTGCTCCTTTTCTTCTCTTTTGGGTTTTTTAATATTGAATAGTGCAGTTGGTCAACTGGTGATGGTAATAACACTGCAGAAATTGCCCTTCTCGACTATAAACTCAACTGGTGATGGTAAGAATTAAGTTGCTTGGTTTTTAAAAGCTCTGCTATTTCTGATTTCTAGTTGAAGATAGAAAAAAAAACTTTAATTGGGTTTTCTTTTGGGTCATACGAGAAACGAACCTTATAGATTTGTTGTTGACAAATATATATATTTTTTATTGTAGGTTCATCTTCATGTTTTAATGGAATACAAAAGAAATTAGATTTGACTCTTATAGGGCCTGTTTGCCCCTGTAGTGCATCTGAGAAGTGGGCCACACCAAAAGTCTACATGAGAGAGTTCTGAACTAATGTCCCATCTAATCTATATATATATATTTTTAATTATTAATCTAATTTCATTTGGTGGAATTAGAAAAAAAAAAAAAAAAGGAAAAATAATAATATTTATATAAAATTGTGTTAATTAGAAAAAAATAAAAAATAAAATAATATTTATATAAAATTATATTAATTAGAAAAAAAAATTTCTCGTCCTTCCCCACTTACCAAACACCCTCTCTTTTTCGCTCTCTCCTCCCCAAGTACACATCTCTCTCTTTCTCTCTCTACACACTAACACATTCTCTCTCTACACACTAACACACAAACTCACTCACACACACACACTCCCCCCTCCCCCCCTTCCACACTCAAATATTATTATTGTTATTATTATTATTATTATTATTATTATTGTTATTATAGTAATACTTAATATATGACTGTATTTCACTGTACAAGCTAATATGGTCAAATAATTATAGATAATATTTAATAATAACTAATAAAAATTATACTTATTAGTTTAAATTATCATAAGATTTAATATTACTAAAAAAATATATAATATAAAATAATATAATTTTACACTAGATATAAATAAATATATTATTATTATTATTATTATTATTATTATTTTGATTACATACTTGATAAGATTAAACATGTAACATGATTGCACACTAGACATAACAGTTGATATTACTAAATTTGATGTGACTATACATACTTAACGTAATTAATTATTCGATATAACTACACGCTTGATGTAGCAGTTGACTGAATAAAAATTAATTTTTATAGTAATAATAATAACTAAAAATTAATATTTAATAATAACAATAAATATTATTTTTAATAAATTACAATTTTTTATTATTATTACTAATACTTAATTTGACTATATAAGGCAACATGATCAAATAATTATAGGTAATAATTAATAATAACTAATAAAAATTATACTTATTAGTTTAAATTATTATTTAATAATATTATTATTATTTAATTTAACTATACACTTGACATTATTAAATATTTGATAGAACTACACACTTAAAAATAAGATTTGACATTATCGAAAAATAAATAAAATATAAAATAATATAATTGTACACTATATGTAAATAAATACGATATTATTATTTTTATTATTATATTTTATTTGATTACACACTTTATATGATTAAACACCTAGCATGACTATATATATACTAAGTATAACAGTTGGCATGACTAAAAATGATATAACTATACATACTTAACGTAATTATCCGACATAACTATACGTTTGACGTAGCAATTGACATGTAAAAAATCGATATAATATAGAAATGATACGACTATACATTATATAAAAGAAGAGCAATGCTACATGTACACCCCGAAGGGGTGTATATCATACACCTCCATCATTTTAATGGTGGCGATATCTTTTACGGGTCACATCGATTGACCCATCATCACACTCCATCCATTGGATGGGTGGGGTGTGTGATATACACCCCGTTTTGGATGTACAAGTATCATTTCCCATAAAAGAAAATGTGATATAACTACACATTAGATATAATATAAAGTTGACTATATTCGATATAAAATTCGACTTGACTACATATTTGATATATGATTATAGGACTGATGTAATTATATTTGACATAAAGTTGACTACACTTGGCATAAAATTTGACTTGATTTCATAATCTATACATGTCATGCCCCGGAGGTTTTAAATAAGCGAAAAACGTATATCTTTTTTTTTTTTTTCTTTTGAAACAACTTAACTCTCCGATACGCGCCAGACCCGCCACATATACAAATTCACCCCACGAACGGAGTCTCCTTTGTATATGCACGGCGTCACCATCACGATACAAGCTTTAATCACACAGTCAAGATGAAAAGCAAGGGGAAGGATTACAATCTATCACAACTACTAATACCATCACAAAGAGTACAAAATCGGTGTCCACACGACACCCGGTTTTGAAAATATGTTCACAATCTCATTCCCGGCGGCTACATAACTTTGAAAAGATAAATCTACGGGTTTGTAAAACGGTGCCCACACGACACCCCGTTTTGGAAACATTTTCGCAAACACTTTTTCATTTAGAAACCTGCCGCATACAAGTCTAGTAAAAACATAATAGAGGACGATCCAACATCAAGTCAAGTGTTCAGTCCAACATCCACAACAATCCACACATAAAGCAACCACAAAACATACTAACCAAACAACCAAGATAACTAAAGGAAAGTAAAACATGTCACCAGCCTCAAAGGGCTAAAGAACTCTATGTCGTAGCCTCACCGTTGTCCCGGAACCCACTCCTGAACGGACCTGTCACAGTGTGGGAAGTCAGTGACAAAAGGAGTAGATGTAAACAGGTATGATGCAATAAATACTGAAATATAGACAAACCGATAACCAGAGCATCCACTTTCCCCTCATGAGTCACCGCATAGGGCACAGCCGCGCGGGCACCAGTCCGGCGCGGCGCCGCATGCGGTGCGGCCGCGCGGCACCTGCCCCGCGCGGCGCCGCATGCGGCACAGCCGCCGGGCACCAGCCCCGCGCGGCGCCGCATGCGGTGCGGCCACGCGGCACCTGCCTCGCGCGGCGCCGCATGCGGCACGGCCGCGCGGGCACCGGCCCCGCGCGGCGCCGCATGCGGTGCGGCCGCGCGGGCACCGGCCCCGCGCGGCGCCGCATGCGGTGCGGCCGCGCGGGCACCTGCCCCGCGCGGCGCCGCATAAGGCACAGCCGCGCGGGCACCAGCCCCGAGCGGCGTCGTTAGCGGTGCGGCCGCGCGGGCACCTGCCCCGCGCGGCGCCGCTTGCGGCACAGCCGCGCGGGAACCAGCCCCGCGCGACGCCGCTTGCGGTGCGGCTCAGCCGCCCGGGTACAGCGGCGGTCTCAAGGCAGCGGCGGTCACATGGCAGCGGCGGTGCTCTAGGGCATCGAAGCGGCGGTCACATGGCGGCGGCGGTGCTCTATGTGGTGACCCCGATCCCCGTGTAGCTTCTCCCATGAACTGTGGTGTAGAACACCTAGTGTTGGTGTGTCTGGCCCATAGTGCATCAAAGGATACCACAGATGGACCCTGTGTGAGATCCACAGCTGGATTGGCCTTCGGCTGCATTTGCCGAATTTTTGAAATGGTTTTGGGCCAAACAGAGGTTTGATTTGGATTCAGCGCGGAAAAACGCTTGAAAACAGCTATTTGCTTGTTTGATTCTGAGTCCGGATGCCCAAAAACGGACTCCCGGAAGTTTTCGCTGAATTTCGGTGCATGGGAGGGGCCGTGGACCGCCGGCTGCCACGTGGCGGCCTGTTATTGGCCGGTCCGCAGCACTCGGTCCACGGGGGGGCGCGGTTGGGAGCACGGACCCTGTGCATGGACACGTGGCGCCGCCTGATTGGCGGGCTCGTGATGCGCGGTCTACTGGGTGGCGCGGCGGTGCATCGACCAAGGCGGGTGGACACGTTGTGACGCCCCTAGTGTTGGTGTGTCTGGCCCATAGTGCATCAAAGGATACCACATATGGACCCTGTGTGAGATCCACAGCTGGATTGGCCTTCGGCTGCATTTGCCGAATTTTTGAAATGGTTTTGGGCCAAACAGAGGTTTGATTTGGATTCAGCGCGGAAAAACGCTTGAAAACAGCTATTTGCTTGTTTGATTCTGAGTCCGGA
The DNA here is from genome assembly GCA_029204045.2 of Tillandsia leiboldiana. Lineage (NCBI taxonomy): Eukaryota > Viridiplantae > Streptophyta > Magnoliopsida > Poales > Bromeliaceae > Tillandsia > Tillandsia leiboldiana. The sequence goes on along the minus strand of JAQNDB010000433.1, from coordinate 33,404 downwards.
TGCCCAAAAACGGACTCCCGGAAGTTTTCGCTGAATTTCGGTGCATGGGAGGGGCCGTGGACCGCCGGCTGCCACGTGGCGGCCTGTTATTGGCCGGTCCGCAGCACTCGGTCCACGGGGGGGCGCGGTTGGGTGCACGGACCCGGTGCATGGACACGTGGCGCCGCCTGATTGGCGGGCTCGTGATGCGCGGTCTACTGGGTGGCGCGGCGGTGCATCGACCAAGGCGGGTGGACACGTTGTGACGCCCCACTTCCCAGGGGGTCACCCATCCTAGAACTACTCTAGCTCTAGCACGCTTAACTCTCATGTTCCTCTTGGATGTTGCTACCATCCAAAATGCTATAGCCGGGTTAGGGATTTAGTCCTATTATATCATTTATATATAGGACTAATCCAAATTCCAGGGGTGTCACATTCTTCCCCCCTTTAAGCCCTGACGTCCACGTCAGGCTCAAGCACACTCACATGCACCAGGCGATGTGAGACTCGTCTCGCTAGCCTTAGCCGACCTTGTGGGGAGCTCCACTCCACCCACAACGGTCATTAGCCGGGGAGCCTCGCTCTACCCGCTATATAACCCTGGCTCAGCCGAGAGTCATCTCACATTTCCGGCTGGTGAATGGCTCTGATACCAACTGTGACGCCCAACTTCCCAGGGGGTCACCCATCCTAGAACTACTCTAGCTCTAGCACGCTTAACTCTCATGTTCCTCTTGGATCTTGCTACCATCCAAAATGCTATAGCCGGGTTAGAGATTTAGTCCTATTATATCATTTATATATAGGACTAATCCAAATTCCGGGGGTGTCACACACGTGGCAGTCCCCGGTTGGTCGGTGCACGCGGCGCGGTCCACGGAACCCGAAGTCAGGTGCGTGGACCGGGTGCAGGGGACACGTGTCCCCGTGCTACTCGCGGGCTCACGAGGCGCGGCGCACGGGGTCGCGGGCGGGCGCCTCGGGGCGCGTGCGTGGCAGGCGGCCAGGCTGCGCCTGCCAGCACGTGTGACCGCGACAGTGCCAGGGCCAGGTGGCGCTTCGCGATTGGCGGGCGCAACCTACCCGTTTGACCGGGGAGGTGCCACGCGGCGGCACCACTTGTCACGCCCCGGGGTCGAACTGCGACCCGGGCTCGCCAACAGATCCGCCGTCTGTACGGAAACTGTCGCCCAGACAAGCGTCTAACCTGCAGAAGAGATCTAAAGCTACACGAGTATCAGAGCTGCCCCCAAATCCTTATCCTATGCGACATAGACTCTCCCGCTCGGGGTCGGTCGCCCGCTGGGCAGCCGCGAAGCAGTGGCCCTCCCTATCTGGCCATAGCCTGTCGAAGCTCCGCCTGTCTGGAAGAAGGGGCCTGGCGGAGAAAGGGCCGAAGCTGTCGATGCTACTGCTGATCCCGCTCCAGGACAAGACCATGATCTGTGCCCTGCCTGCCCACATCGGTAACACCTGCCCTGTCGCTGATCACACTGTGGAGGTGCGTGGGGTCCGCCACAAATCATACAACTATCAGCGCGCCTCCACTCCTGCTGCTGGTGCTGCTGTGGTCTAGGGGGCCGAGAGCCCCCCCCGACCTCTGCCTCCTCTGTATCCCGCGGCCTCGAGGCTGGAAACGTGGTGGTCTTGGTGGTCTCGGCCTGCTCGACTGGCCCAACTCAGATGGCGCCGGGCGTTTCACTCCTGAACTAGGCCCCGGCGTCCTCTGTTCAAGTAACCCCAACATACGCTCCATGATTCTTCCTGGCGCTTGGCCGCCTCCTATTGGCGCCGCAGAGCCTCTGACAACTGGGCTACCTGGGCCCGTAGCTCCTGAATCTCGCCCTGCTCGGCCTCCGGATGCTCGGGCTCCTTATCAGACACGGAATGCGCCCACGACTCCGCGCGACGCTTTGGAGGCATCGCAAGCAACTCTGCAACAAGGCAAAGGATGTCAGAGAGCAAAAATCTCTCGACCCGATCAAGCGAAAGCCCAAAACATGTTAACCGTTCTAAAGCATTATGTTGTCTGCAGCCAACATAATCACCTTTAGAGAAATAACATGCGAGATCACTCGCCCCAATCCTCTGGGGGAGGTACAAACTCAAACAAGACTCTCGCTAGGGTCACGTCTCTCACGACAGTCTTCCTACTGTCCAACCAATAGCCTAGGGTCTCTAAGTCCTCAACGACCTATATTCCTAGGCTCTGATACCACCTAATCTGTCACGCCCCGGGCTCGAACTGCGACCCGGGCTCGCCAACAGATCCGCCGTCTGTACGGAAACTGCCGCCCAGACGAAGCGTCTAACCTGCAGAAGAGATCTAAAGCTACACGAGTATCAGAGCTGAAAGGAAGCTATACAGAAAAGAAGTAGCTGAAAACACTAAGTGATGAAAGTCCAAGTACACTAGTCCACTAACTCCCCAAAACATAGGTACAAAAAACACCATCCGGTACAAAAGTGGAAACCAAAAAAGTACAAGTGACTCTAACACTGACTCCACAGACTCGGGTAGGAACTAGTCGGCCACGCCCTTACCCCGGTCAGAAAACTCCGCACGAGCCAAACCTGGAACGGTCGCCTCAGGAACACCTGTCATCACAGTGGGTGTGAGATCTACTGCCACAGGCAGATCTCAGTGGGTACCGACGCCAAAACCCACGGTATGCCCACTAAGTCTGCTGGAGACAAAATCAGATAGATAGATAGATAGATAGATATGAATGCTGAAAATGAATCTACCACTATATGTATCAATGCAATGCTCGAAGGAAACAACATCTAAGAACATACACTACAACCACCCGCTCGTGTCATCCAATCTCAGCGACTCCTACATAGGCTCCAGTCAAGCCTACGCCCGTCGACCAGGAACGCACCTGCCCAAACCACACATCCAAATGAGGAAGGGATTATGTGGGGCGTCCTGTCAGGCTATCTCCATCTCACTCAAGTAACCACCTGGTAACTCGGCCAGGGCATGTACCCACCTGGTAACTCGGCCAGGGGCATGTAGCCATCTGGTAACTCGGCCAGTGGTATGTATCCACCTGGCAACTAGGCCAGTGATATGTATCTATCTGGTAACTCGGCCAGCGATATGTATCCATCTGGTGACTCGGCCAGTGACTCGGCCAGTGATATGTATCCACCTGGTAACTCGGCCAGCGATATGTATCCATCTGGTAACTCGGCCAGTGATATGTATCCATCTGGTAACTCGGCCAGTGATATGTATCCACCTGGTAACTCGGCCAGTGATATGTATCCATCTGGTAACTCGACCAGTGATATGTATCCACCTGGTAACTCGGCCAGTGATATGTATCAATCTGGTAACTCGGCCAGTGATATGTATCCCTCTGGTAGCTCGGCCAGTGATATGTATCCACCTACGCGTCCGGAGTGTGACCCGAGGGGAGCGACCCCAACGAGTATCAATCATGTCTCATCTGTCTCAGCAAGCGGCATATGCATGCCATAGTCCACGATCAACCAGATCGGAAAGCCCGAATGCTCAAACACTACTCACACACGTATCTGCATCGGAAAACAAGCCTCGACTCGATTTGATAATGCACAACTCATGGCTAAGTCGGGATATCTCCACGACTCGATCTGCCAGAACCCCAAACCCTCAAGCTACGTCGGAGATCCACCTCAACGACTAACTCGGAAAAACACAATCTAGAGCAATCACCCAATGCCCGCAAGGAAACTCATCCCACATGACACTAGAACTCGACACGCATGCCCTAAAAAAATCCACTCGGCCCCTCGGCACGAGTATGCAAGCACCCTTAACCTATGCCATACCTTTGACAACTCCTGATTTAAAAACCCTCTTGGAAACATTGATTTTTCCTTAAAACGGGTTTCTCGATTGCAAACGGTTCAGGTGCAATCATGATGCAAACAAAGCGTGAAACCTAGTGTCATATGATGTCAAGAGTCTACTAAAAATAATCCGGGGTTCCAATAAATTTTACAGAAGATTCCAGGCAACTATCAGATATAAACACAGCGAAAATGCCTAATAAACATGATTAAATTGCATTTAATAGCATTAAAGGGTATTTCATAAATTGTGGAGAAATTCCAACCCACCTGGAATGCTTTTCACAGGCAATTGCTGAAGTCGGTGAAGTGTCGGAACCTCGAACTGACGATACCTCGAAAATCGGGCCGCGCGCGCGCACACTGCCGCGAACTTGGAAAAATCCCCGAAAAAGTCCTCACAAAGTCTTGCGCGCATTCAACTTCTCTGCTAGTTCCAATTGCACACACCAACATCCCACAGCACACACAATAATTTCACAGCATAAATGGGAACCCACAGTACACTTAATAGCACCCAAGTTCAACCACAATCCACCAACAGCCTGTTCACATTAACACAATCACACCTATTCCACACACACTTTAATTACCTCTGTACACTCACATAATTCCACTTACCCCCAACATGCTCCCATGCACACAATAAATCATGATCACATAACACGATCCTTTAATTCCATAACATCCACATACACGGCCTTCACTACTCAAGGCGAAATCCACATGCGTGCACTCGGCTCGGGCTCCGCACAGCTCCTCGCCGAAACCTGCCGCGACTTACGGCGTCCTGAGAGATAAGAGGAAACAACCACAACACCAAGTCAAACGGCCAAACACGCGATCGCCGGCGTCAAAGAAATTCAGCCTTCATCCGCCGAAATTGTCGCGCGCCGCGCAGAAAAATCCCCCTGCGCACGCGCCACCGCGCGCTGCCCAGCCGCGCGGCGCCCGCGCGCTGCCCTAGAGCATGCGCGGCACCGGGTGCCAGCTGCGCGGCATCAGCACAGCAGCCGCGCGGCACCTGGACTTGCCGCGCGGCGTCTGGCCAGCCCCGCGCGGTGCCTGGGCCCGCCCGCGCAGCTGTGCGCGGTGCCCAGGCCCACTGCGCGCGCGCCCGCGCGCAAGGCTGCGCGCGGCCCCTGCGCTGCGCGGCGCCCGCATGCGTAGAGCGGCGCCCGCATGCGCTGTGCGGTGCCTTGCTGCGCGGCGCCCGCATGCGCTGCCAAGCGCCTGCTGCGCGCGGCGCAGTTGTGCGCCCGCGCAGCAGACCGCGCGAGCCGCGCGCGGCGCCCTCGTGCGCCCGCGCAGCACCTCATGCCGCCAGCTCCAACACGAGCTCCCCAATATCCGCAGCCTCCCAACCAAGGACAGCCAGTCCCAGACCAAGCTCAAACTCCAAAACCCAAGCTGAAACAAAACCGACAACTTACCTCATGCACAGCCGACGCGCGCGCCGCTCGTCGCGCTCGCCGCACTCGGCCGCGCGGCTCCTTGCAGTAGGTCCAGACCAACCCATTACTCAACCATTCCTCTCATTTCCTTTTTTTTTTTCTCTTCTTCTTCCTTCTTTTTCTCCATTTTTTCCTTTCCTCTACTTCACCCCCACTTCCTCTGTTTCTTGCTTTGGAGGAGACGATGACGTGGCAATTAATTAGCAAGATGGTTAGATAAGTGGGTGGCAGCTGTGCTATCACTAATTAAATACAACTCCCACTCACACACACCCTCACTTTCATTCTTTCTCTTTCCTTCACTCACATCCTCACAGACCAAGCCACAAAAAGCCCCTAATTGATTAATAAATATTAATTAAATAATCCAAAACGCCCACAACAACTCACTTTTTTCCCTCGGGGCCTCCGCACCAGTCCGGAACCTCCCGAACTCCGCTGTAAACTGAAAATACACATGTCCACAGCTTTTTCTTCTCAAAAAGCTCAACCGTAGAGTCGGGGTGCTCAATCCAAAAACCGGCTCCAAAATTGCCAGTTCTGACTCACTTTTCGCCTTCGGGTCCTCCGCGTTAGTCCGGAACCTCCCGAACTTCGCTGTAAACATAAAATACACCTGCTCCAAGTGTTTCCCAATTTTCTGCACACCACGGTGGCGTCGGTGTTTCCCAAACCGATCCTCTATCGCGTACAAGGCCCGGAAAACTCCGATTCAAGCTGGGGCTTCCGCGATAATCCGAATCAACCTGAACTCAACAATAACCAAATATGGAACACGCCCAAGGCGATTTCTCCGCACCACGCCATCTTGCGAGGTCGGTGCGTCAACCGAAATTCCGGTACTCTACACCACTCGTGCCCCGCACAGCTGTTTGCTGTGCGGGACACGTGTCGGTCACCGGGAGGGCCACGTGGCCACTCCCGGCGCGCCGCGCACAGCTCTTTGCTGTGCGGGTGACGTGGCCGCTCTAGGACGATCCGGGCGCCTACAGTGTTCCCCTTCTTGCTGTCGGATTCGGGCGTCCGAATCTTCGGGAGCACCCGAAACCTGGGACCTGAATGGAATTTTTCCATTTGTTTGTTGCGGCCTATAAATAGCCCGAGTCGTTTTCTTTTGCATTTTTTTGGCACTTCCGAGCTTGAAACCGACGGGAGGTCTTCAGCAAAGTTGATCCCCACGCAGTTTTGCATCCATCTGTCGATTTCGGGGATTTTACGTGGGCACGCTTATCGAGGTTTCCTTTTTCTTGGCGCATCGCGACGTTCCTTCGCCGGTGTTTCTCCCGTCACATTTCGGTGTGCGAGCTTCCCCGGCCTACTTCGACCACCTTTTCGAGCGGTTTCTTCGCCGTTGGATCCGCGATAGGTAAGGCTACGATCTTGGTATTTTCAGCAATTTCGCATTTCGCGCTTTTCGAGGAGTCTTCCATGCTTACTGGGACCCTGATTTTTTGTGAGGATTTCGAGGACAGCAGATTGATTCGGGGTTTTCTCTGCGCTCGGACATCGGATTGAGACGAGCCTTTGCACTTTTTGTATCTACTCGTTGCGAGGATTATCATAGTATTTTTCTTGGATATTTTCGAGACCTTCCCGGAGGTATGGTTTTCTCCCTTCATCTGTGCATGGGATTATAGTTGTGTGGTTGTGAGGTTTTGCGCACCTGTGTTGTGGAATTTGTAACTTGGCCTACGGTGCTCGGAATTGGGCGTGCAGGTACCCGTTTCGAAGGTCTCGACGCGAGGATCGCTGCAGTATTTTTATTGGAATTTTTGGAGTTTGTTTTACATGTAAAAATTTCGCATTAAGACGACTGTTCCCAGCAGAATTGTAAAACTTGGATTTTATGGAATTAGGTGTAACTTTGGGTTGTATTTTTGTACCCAGGAAGTATTGAACACTGCTCCTATATTGTTGGAATGTTGGGTGAGTAGAGATAGCTGTTTCTGGGTATTCTCAGCTGTACGACTCCGGACAGTTAGCACCTTCAGGTGGGTGGCTTCGCTTTCAGGATCTACGGACTGTGCACTAATTCTATTGATATAGAATCATACATGATAGTGATTGGAGTTGGTAGCGTGCTGGAATTTGAATGTTAATATTTTTTGTATTTATCTGATGATCGTATGATCTCTTCTGCTTCCTACCACCTGTTAAATATTTATTATCTTGGAACCAGACCTAGCACCCCCGTCATATGTTGCATGAGTAACCAGACCAGTAGAAAACCCTCACTTGGGCTAGGGTTATTAATGTTTAGACATCCACACATTATGTTTCATTCCTGGACTTAGTGTTATCCTCGCCCGGGTAGTGGGCCGAGCGGTCGAGACTTCTTTTTAGTGTGGGATGCATTTGCACTCGTGCTTGGGAGCAGAGTGGAGTCTGGTAGATGTAGTGGATCGCTTGTCTGTACCGGAAACCGTTTGGGGTAAACGGTGGACCCGGGAGGTCTTGTTTTCCCCTGTTTGGGTTGTCGCCACTGTGTTAGTGGCAGTAGTTTACTAGTGTTAGCCGGACCTAGAACCCAGAACCCTTTTCGACATACACATGATTTTAGTCTACCAATGTTTTCTTCCAAGCATCGAAGGGCCGCTGGAGTCTGTTCTTGTTTGATTTGGACAAAGGCAGCAGCCCTTTGGGGTTTGGGTAAAATACTTGTTTTGTAACTGTTGTTCCTGAAAGAACAAAAAATTATTAAAAAATGGGTTTCTCCTCAAATCAAGATAGTTTTTCAAAAAGGGAACTACTTTTAATCCTCACCCTGTGTGGGCTGAGTGAAAATGGTTTTCAATAACAAATGTCACGTTTTTTCTGTAAATCTCCCCACTCGAAAGGATTCGAGTGGTCTAGGTTCTAGGGGTCGTTCCTTTGTCGGGACGAAAGCGACGGGGGCCGAGCCTGGGACCTGTTCTTGTGTGATAGGGTTGTAGGTGTAGGTCTCCCGGAACTTTCGGGCCCTGTTGGTTTCTTCTGCGTGTTGTACCGAGATTGTTGTGTTCCCGAACTATAAGGGAGTCGGGAACTTCGATAGGCGGAGCCTAGAGTCTGTTCTTGTTTGATAGGGTTCTTAGCACCGGTCTATCGGATTTTCGAACCCTTATGGTGTCGGTCTTTCCTGTGAGTTTAGTGTTCTATTGTGGGAGCCGTCTGGTGGACGGTGGCCCCGGCTGTGTGGTTTTCCAGCCTGTGAGTGAGCGTTGGTGTTGTTAGTCGATCTTGTGATCGTGGTTTGGACTATAGCCTGCATGAGCCATATTGAGCTCGACAGAGATACGCGGATACTTTCCTCGGTGGGGTCGCGCCCCTCGAGTGCCACTCCGGAGTTGGGCCTGTTACTTGCTATCGCAACTTGTCGACGCAGTCCCTCTGGCTGGGCCAGTTTTGGCAGTCACGGACACCCTACGGTAGACCCGACCTGTTGGAGATGTGCGGCAGTAGGTGGGCGCAGGTTTGACTGGACCCTATGCGGCAGTCAGTATAGATTTTGGTGAGTTTACTGTGTGTGTTAGTAGATGCATCATGTTCCATCTGTTCCTTTTCTTGAGCATCTAGATAGAGGCATAGTAGCTGTAGAGTTACTTTTCCAGCCCTTTCATTTCAGTTTTATATTGTTACTTTATGCCTCTAGTAGACTTAGTGGGCAGACCATTGGGCTTGTTGGCGGCACCTACTGAGAACTACTTGGGACGTAGTTCTCACACCCGTCGTGGTGTCTTTTCCCACAGGGACTTCTACTCCTGTTCCTGCTGCTCCAGTTGCTGATCCGGCTGATCGTGGTAAGCGAGTCGCGAGATAGATCCCTACCAGTCGTCGTCGTCCAGAGAGTAGATGTACCCCTTTACTTTCTGAGAGTTCATGTTGAGAGACCTTTGTAGTGAGGTATAGAGTTGTATTTTATTTTACAGTTCGAGAGACTTATGTTTTGGGGAGGTTTTAGAGTTGTATATATTTTCTTTTTCAGCAGTTTACTTTCAGCTCTGATATCTGTATAGTATAGTTGATCTTTTGCTGGTTAGTCGCTTCGTCTATACGGGGCTTCCCGTATGGGCGGCGGATCTGTTGGCGAGCCCGGGTCGCAGTTTCGACGCCGGGGCGTGACAGATTAGAGTGGTATCAGAGCCTAGGTTGTAGGTCATTGTGGACTTAGAAACCCTAGGCTTGTGGTTGGACATTAGGATGACTACGTGAGAGTCGTGACTTTTAGCGAGAGTCCTGATTGAGTTTTATACCTCTCCCAAGGGACGGGATGAGTGATTGGCATGTTTATTCTCCTAAGCGATTATGTTGGCTACAGACAACATAATGCTCGGGAATGGATGACATGTCTTAGACTTTCGCTGGATTGGGTCGAGTGTTGTTTGGTACTGTCCTGATGTTTGCATGTGTATTGCAGGTGGGCACGATGCCTCCCCGACGCAGGGTAGAGACGCGTTCGCAGCCTTCCCCCTCCGATGAGCCTGGGCAGGAGGAGCCAGCACAGGGTCAGCAGAGTGAGGTGCAGGAGCTTCGGGCTCATATGGCCCAGTTGGCAGAGGCTGTTCAGCGCCGGGAGGAGGCTGTTCGGCGCCAGGAGGAGGCTACACGGCGCCAGGAGGAGGCCATGGTTCGGATGATGCTTATGTTGGAGCAGAGGGTACAACCAGTTGTAGCACCCCCAGGGAGTTTCCCCGCACCTTCGTCGCCAGATGTGGCACCCCCAGTTGTACCAGCAGTGCAGGTAGCCCCTATTGCACCAGATACCGGTAGACAGCCGTTCGGGACGGCAGGACAGTTGACCCGGGCAGAGCAGCGAGAGGTGGTGGATTTGTTGTTGAGATTCCGTCAGTTTAACCCACCTCGTTTTTCGGGGCTGAGTTCGAAGCCGTAGGAGGCAGAGTCGTGGATCACGGCTATGGAGCGCCATTTCGAGAGCTTATTTATCGAGGAGCGGTTTCTGGTCCTATTGGCGACTCACTTTTTGGAGCGCAACGCCGAGGCCTGGTGGCGGCGTGTTCAACCAGTTGGTCCACCTGGGACCCAGCTACTTACTTGGGCGGAGTTCCGCAGTGCACTTCTTGGAGCCTTTTTCCCGGATAGCGTCAGACAAAGGTTGGAGGAGCAGCTGAGGAATCTCCGACAGGGAGATCGGCCCGTGAATGAGTACATTGCAGAGTTCAACCAGTTGTTGGCTTGCGTACCGAACGCGGATAGGGATGAGGCGCACCGGATCTACATGTTTGAGCGAGGACTGCGCCGTGATATCTACCAGTTTGTCCGCTCGCGGAGATTGCAGACTCTGGATGCCTCTATGGTGTAGGCCCTCTATGTGGAGCACGGAGAGGCGGTTATGGTCGAGGTGGCCCCAGCTCCCGCAGGGATTTCAGGGGCGAAGCGCCCAGCACCGAATGATGAGGGTCAGACGAGCCAGCAGGGACCTCCGAGACCTCCACGATCTCATCCTGAGGGTCGTGGGTTTTGTAGGCGCCAGAGATCAGGTAGGCCCCCGCAGCAGCAGCAGTATCGGCAGCAGCGACAGGAGCGGTGTGTCATCTATGGCAGGCCTCATCCACCGTCGCAGTGTGATCAGAGACAGGGGCGGTGTTTCATCTGTGGAGAGTTGGGACATTTCCGCGCAGCTTGCCCCCAGGCCATTTTGTCAGTACGACCGATTGCGACAGCACCCCCCTTGCCTATCCATGCAGCGGAAGCCCCTCCGGCACACCGTCAGACAGAGTGGGCCACGACGTCGGGACAGACGGGACGACGATCTGCGGCACCCAGTGGACGGGTTTATGCAGCCCAGGTGGAGGACACCCCGGCAGCAGATCGTGTCGCGACAGGTATGATTTTATTTCTGTTAGCTGAGTTGAGCATTTCGTTACCGCTGCATCCTTCTGCATTATTAGTAGAGCATCTGCATCTGCATCTTTGCATGGGTGTGGGTTAGGAAGTTATGCTACATGTTTTAGCGATTGGATTCTTCCCAGTATCCTACGAGTAGGGGAGGATCGCGGTGTATGATCAGTGCAGTTGAGACTTGGGACTTCACCTGCTGATGTGACGATTCAAGGACAACTCCTGGACTTGGACTGAGCACACAGGTTGGACTGGTTGGTGCGGTGCTGTGCTACGACTAATAATGGAATGAGAGTAGTTATCCTTCTGCGAGTTGGACAGGAGGAGTTCATTTTTCTCGGGTTGCCGGCGTATCCTTCCAGCAGCATGGGCTTCAGCGACTGTGGACAAACGCCACCTCGGGAGCAGTTGTGACGTTTAGGACTAGAGGTTGTGTCCTTAGGAGTCTCAGTTAGTGGTAGCTTTCGTTTTTGTAGCCACAGCAGGAACGACACCAACACTTCTCTTCCTTTTCTCGCCTTTGTGCTGAAATTTACGAACAGGACGAAAACTTCGAAAGATTGCTCCAGAAATGGAGATAGTGCCCGAACCTGTTCTTGTTTGATTGGAGTGAAGGCACTGATCTTTCGAAATTTTCGGACTTTTCACTAGTTTCAGCTGTTTTCTAAATCGAGGGTTGGGGTTGATGACTTTCCTGCTGGTGGAGCTGTACCTTTCTTGTTAGTTTAGCGTTTGCATTCTTTGGGTTGATTTGATTGTTTTAGTTTTGTTGTTGTGGTGTGTTTCAGTTTTGGGGACGAAACTTTCTTTTAGTGGGGGAGGATGTGGTGACCCCGATCCCCGTGTAGCTTCTCCCATGAACCGTGGTGTAGAACACCTAGTGTTGGTGTGTCTGGCCCATAGTGCATCAAAGGGATGCCACAGATGGACCCTGTGTGAGATCCACAGCTGGATTGGCCTTCGGCTGCATTTGCCGAATTTTTGAAATGGTTTTGGGCCAAACAGAGGTTGGATTTGGATTCAGCGCGGAAAAACGCTTGAAAACGGCTATTTGCTTGTTTGATTCAAAGTCCGGATGCCCAAAAACGGACTCCCGGAAGTTTTCGCTGAATTTCGGTGCATGGGAGGGGCCGTGGACCGCCGGCTGCCACGTGGCGGCCTGTTATTGGCCGGTCCGCAGCACTCGGTCCACGGGGGGGCACGGCTGGGTGCACGGACCCGGCGCATGGACACGTGGCGCCGCCTGATTGGCGGGCTCGTGATGCGCGGTCTACTAGGTGGCATGGCGGTGCATGGTCCAAGGCGGGTGGCACGTGGCAGTCCCCGGTTGGTCGGTGCACGCTGCGCGGTCCACGGAACCCGAAGTAGGGTGCGTGGACCGGGTGCAGGGGACACTTGTCCCCGTGCTACTCGCGGGCTCACGAGGCGCGGCGCACGGGGTCGCGGGGGGCGCCTCGGGGCGCGTGCGTGGCAGGCGGCCAGGCTGCGCCTGCCCGCACGTGTGACCGCGACAATGCCAGGGCCAGGTGGCGCTCCGCGATTGGCGGGCGCCACCTACCCGTTTGACCGGGGAGGCGCCACGCGGCGACACCACACGCGCCCCGCACAGCTGTTTGCTGTGCGGGACACGTGTCGATCACCGGGAGGGCCACGTGGCCACTCCCGGCGCGCCCCGCACAGCTGTTTGCTGTGCGGGTGACGTGGCCGCTCCAGGACGATCCTGGCGCCTACAGTGTTCCCCTTCTTGCTGTCGGATTCGGGCGCCCGAATCTTCGGGAGCGCCCGAATCCTGGGACCTGAATGGAATTTTTCCATTTGTTTGTTGCGGCCTATAAATAGCCCGAGCTCCTTTTTTTTGCATTTTTTTGGCACTTCCGAGCTTCAAACCGACGGGAGGTCTTCAGCAAAGTTGATCCCCACGCAGTTCTGCATCCATCCGTCGATTTCGGGGATTTTACGTGGGCACGCTTATCGAGGTTTCCTTTTTCTTGGCTCGTCGTGATGTTCCTTCGCCGGTGTTTCTCCCGTCGCGTTTCGGTGCGCGAGCTTCCCCGGCCTACTCCGACCACCTTTTCGAGCGATTTCTTAGCCGTTGGATCCGCAACAGGTAAGGCTACGATCTTGGTATTTTCAGCAATTCCTCATTTCACGCTTTTTGAGGAGTCTTCCATGCTTACTGGGACCCTAATTTTCTATGAGGATTTCGAGGACAGCAGATTGATTCGGGGTTTTCTCCGCGCTCGGACATCGGATTGAGACGAGCCTTTGCACTTTTTGTATCTACTCGTTGCGAGGATTATCATAGTATTTTTCTTGGATTTTTCCGAGACCTTCCCGGAGGTATGGTTTTCTCCCTTCATCTGTGCATGGGATTACAGTTGTGTGGTTGTGAGGTTTTGCGCACCTGTGTTGTGGAATTTTTAACTTGGCCTATGGTGCTCGGAATTGGGCGTGCAGGTACCCGTTTCGAAGGTCTCGATGCGAGGATCGCTGTGGTATTTTTATTGGAATTTTTGGAGTTTGTTTTACAGGTGAAAATTTCACATTAAGACGACTGTTCCCAGCAGAATTGTAAAACTTGGATTTTATGGAATTAAGTGTAACTTTGGGTTGTATTTTTGTACCCAGGAAGTATTGAACACTGCTCCTGTATTGTTGGATTGGTGGGTGAGTAGAGATAGCTGTTTCTGGGTATTCTCAGCTGTACGACTCCGGACCGTTAGCACCTTCAGGTGGGTGGCTTCGCTTTCAGGATCTATGGACCGTGCACTATTTCTATTGATATAGAATCATACATGATAGTGATTGGACTTGGTAGCGTGCTAGAATTTGAATGTTAATATGCTTTGTATTTATCTGATGATCGTATGATCTCTTCTGCTTCCTACCACCTGTTAAATATTTGTTATCTTGGAACCTGACCTAGCACCCCCGTCATATGTTGCATGTGTAACCAGACCAGTAGAAAACCCACACTTGTGCTAGGGTTATTTATGTTTAGACATCCACACATTATGTTTCATTCCTGGACTTAGTGTTATCCTCGCCCGGGTAGTGGGCCGAGTGGTCGAGACTTCTTTTTAGTGTGGGATGCATTTGCACTCGTGCTTGGGAGCAGAGTGGAGTCTGGTAGATGTAGTGGATCGCTTGTCTGTACCGGGAACCGTTTGGGGTAAACGGTGGTCCCGGGAGGTCTTGTTTTCCCCTATTTGGGTTGTCGCCACTGTGTTAGTGGCAGTAGTTTACTAGTGTTAGCCGGACCTAGAACCCAGAACCCTTTTCGACATACACATGATTTTAGTCTACCAATATTTTCTTCCAAGCATCGAAGGGCCGCTGGAGTCTGTTCTTGTTTGATTTGGACAAAGGCATCAGCCCTTTGGGCTTTGGGTAAAATACTTGTTTTGTAACTATTTTTCCTAAAAGAACAAAAAATTATTAAAAAATGGGTTTCTCCTTAAAACAAGATAGTTTTTCAAAAAGGGAACTACTTTTAATCCTCACCCTGTGTGGGCTGAGTGAAAATGGTTTTCAATAACAAATGTCACCTTTTTCCTGTAAATCACCCCACTCGAAAGGATTCGAGTGGTCTGGGTTCTAGGGGCCGTTCCTTTGTCGGGACGAAAGCCACGAGGGCCGAGCCTGGGACCTGTTCTTGTGTGATAGGGTTGTAGGTGTAGGTCTCCCGGAACTTTCGGGCCCTGTTGGTGTCTTCTGCGTGTTTGTACCGAGATTGTTGTGTTCCCGAACTATAAGTGGGTCGGGAACTTCGATAGGCGGAGCCTAGAGTCTGTTATTGTTTGATAGGGTTCTTAGCACCGGTCTATCGGGTTTCCAAACCCTTATGGTGTCGGTCTTTCTTGTGAGTTTAGTGTTCTATTGTGGGAGTCGTCTGGTGGACGGTGGCCCCGGCTGTGTGGTTTTCCAGCCTGTGAGTGAGCGTTGGTGTTGTTAGTCGATCTTGTGATCGTGGTTTGGACTATAGCCTGCATGAGCCATATTGAGCTCGACAGAGATACGCGGATACTTTCCTCGGTGGGGTCGCGCCCCTCGAGTGCCACTCCGGAGTTGGGCCTGTTACTTGCTATCGCGACTTGTCGACGCAGTCCCTCTGGCTGGGCCAGTTTTGGCAGTCATGGACACCCTACGGTAGACCCGTCCTGTTGAGGATGTGCGGCAGTAGGTGGGCGCAGATTTGACTGGACCCTATGCGGCAGTCAGTGTAGATTGGGTGACTGTACCTTGGGAGTTAGTAGATGCATCATGTTTCCATCTGTTCCACTCCTTGAGCATTTAGATAGAGGCATAGTAGCTGTAGAGTTACTTTTCCAGCCCTTTCATTTCAGTTTTATATTGTTACTTTATGCCTCTAGTAGACTTAGTGGGCAGACCGTCGGGCTTGTTGGCGGCACCTACTGAGAACTACTTGGGACGTAGTTCTCACACCCGTCGTGGTGTCTTTTCCCACAGGGACTTCTACTCCTGTTCCTGCTGCTCCAGTTGCTGATCCGGCTGATCGAGGTAAGCGAGTCGCGAGATAGATCCCTACCAGTCGTCATCGTCCAGAGAGTAGATGTACCCCTCTACTTTTTGAGAGTTCATGTTGAGAGACCTTTGTAGTGAGGTATAGAGTTGTATTTTATTTTACAGTTCGAGAGACTCATGTTTTGGGGAGGTTTTTGAGTTGTATATATTTCCTTTTTCAGCAGTTTACTTTCAGCTCTGATATCTGTATAGTATAGTTGATCTTTTGCAGGTTAGTCGAATCGTCTATACGGGGCTTCCCGTATGGGCGACGGATCTGTTGGCGAGCCCGGGTCGCAGTTTCGACGCCGGGGCGTGACAGATTAGAGTGGTATCAGAGCCAAGGTTGTAGGTCATTGTGGACTTAGAAACCCTAGGCTTGTGGTTGGACATTAGGATGACTACGTGAGAGTCGTGACTTTTAGCGAGAGTCCTGATTGAGTTTTATACCTCTCCCAAGGGACGGGATGAGTGATTGGCATGTTTATTCTCCTAAGCGATTATGTTGGCTGCAGACAACATAATGCTAGGGAATGGATGACATGTCTTAGACTTTCGCTGGATTGGGTCGAGTGTTGTTTGGTACTGTCCTGATGTTTGCATGTGTATTGCAGGTGGGCACGATGCCTCCCCGACGCAGGGTACAGACGCGTTCGCAGCCTTCCCCCTCCGATGAGCCTGGGCAGGAGGAGCCAGCACAGGGTCAGCAGAGTGAGGTGCAGGAGCTTCGGGCTCAGATGGCCCAGTTGGCAGAGGCTGTTCAGCGCCGGGAGGAGGCTGTTCTGCGCCAGGAGGAGGCTACACGGCGCCAGGAGGAGGCCATGGGTCGGATGATGCTTATGTTGGAGCAGAGGGTACAGCCAGTTGTAGCACCCCCAGGCAATTTCGACGCCGGGGAGTGACACTCTAGGGCATCGCGGCGGCGGCGGTGACGGTGAGACCGAAACGGAAAAAGCGAAGACTCTAAAAGCCGAAAACGCCCGACGAAAATACGAAATAACGCACCGCTTACCTCGATCGATCTGCGAAGACGACTCGTTCACCCTCCCGGCTTCCGGCACCTTAATCGAAGATGATCGGGATCTCCACTTTCCTTTCCATCTTTCCTCTTTTCTCTCCGGCTAGGGTTTTTCTTTTCTTGAATGGAAATTAATTTCTTTCTTTTTCGTGCGTACGATAAAAACCCCCTATTCGGATATTTAACTACTAAAAAAAAATCCCAATCTTCTCGAAAAGCGTGCCAAACACTTAGCACGGATCCCCGTGCACACTACGGGTATCGCGACCTTCAAAATCCCATTTCGGGAGATCCATAAATCGGATTTCAGATCCGATCGCACTGTCGTTCATCATTTTTCGGGCTCTATCCTAGAAAAATACCCGCAATTCCCGACGATCAACGCGAGGAAAATCGATTGTTCAACACCCCATGGCAGATACTTTATTAGTAGGGAAGTAAAAGAGTACAGAAAAAGTCACGACATTACATCACACACTCCTTAAAAGAAGTTTCGTCCTCAAAACTTGCCCTCACTCCCCGTTAAACAAGTCGGGGAAGCACTCTCTCATTTTCGATTCTAATTCCCAAGTCGCCTCACGCTCCTCATGGTTACTCCATTCCAGCTTCACGTAGGGGATCGTCCGGTTGCGTAGCTTCTTATCTTCACCCGCCAAGATTCGTACCGGTGTTTCCTCGAAGCTCAAGTCCTCACGCAACTCGATAGCAGAAACATCGAGGATGTGCGACGGATCGGGGAGGTATTTTCGGAGCATCGAGACATGAAACATGTTGTGTACCGGTTCGAGGTTTGGCGGTAAGGCCAACTGGTATGCCACCGGGCCCACGCACTCCAAGACCTCGAACGGTCCCACGTACCGCGGGCTCAGTTTCCCTCTCAAGCCGAAACGTCTGGTTCCTTTAGATGGTGATATACGAAGTAACACGTGCTCCCCTACCATAAACTCCAAATCACGTCGCCTTTGGTCTGCATAGCTCTTCTGCCGGCTTTGGGCGGTCAACAGCCGCTGCCTGATAAGGCGCACCTTTGCCTCAGTCTCCTCCACTAGATCTGGTCCCAAAAACTTTCGCTCCCCTAAGTCGTCCCAACATATAGGAGATCGACATCGGCGTCCATACAGGGCTTCATACGGCGCCATTTGAATGCTTTCTTGGTAACTGTTGTTGTTGGCGAACTCCACGAGGGGCAGATAGCGCGACCACCCCTCACCCAAGTCGAGCACACAAGCTCGGAGCATATCTTCGAGAGTCTGGATCACCCGCCCTGATTGCCCATCAGTTTGAGGGTGAAAAGCCGTGCTAAACTGTAGTTTAGTTCCCAATGCCCGTTGCAGACTCTGCCAAAAAATTCGACACAAACCGTGTATCCCTATCAGAGGTAATCGACGCCGGCACACCATGCAACCTCACCACCTCGTTGATGTAAGCTTGCACCAAGCGGTCTCGGGTCCACGTCGTATGGATGGGTAGGAAATGAGCCGACTTCGTCAAACGGTCAACTATAACCCAGATCGCGTCATGACCCTGTTGTGATCGTGGAAAACCGGTCACGAAGTCCATGGTGACCCGCTCCCATTTCCATTCCGGCACAGGTAAGGGTTGCAGTTTCCCTGCCGGGCGCTGATGTTCAGCTTTCACTTGTTGGCAACCCAGACAATGCGCCACAAAACGCGTCACATCAACCTTCAGTTTAGACCACCAAAAGGTCTGGTTAAGGTCCTTATACATCTTCGTACCACCAGGGTGCGCTGTGTAGGGGGTGTTATGCGCTTCCCTAAGTATTTCTTCCTTCAGCTCCGGTAGATCAGGCACACAAATCCGTCCCCGGAACTGCATTGCGTTATCCATGCCAATCGCAAAGTCGCCCCCTTGGTCCGATGATATTCTGTCTCGCACGAGTCGCAGTTGTGTGTTATTTGACTGACCCTCCAAGATTTTCTCAAACAACGTGGGCTTGACCACCAAGGACATAAGCTGCGTAACCGTACCCGCCGGAACCACCTCCAGCCTAATTCGTGAGAACTCCGCGATTAAACGATTCCTGTTGAGCAAGGGCGTTCACCGTCAACTCTCCTGTCTATCCCCTCCCGCTCAGGGCATCGGCCACTACGTTTGCCTTTCCGGGGTGGTAATGGATGGACAAATCGTAGTCTTTCAGCAACTCCAGCCACCGTCTTTGCCGTAAATTCAATTCCTTTTGCGTAAACAAGTACTTAAGGCTCTGGTGGTCGGAAAACACATTACAACGCGCCCCGTATAGGTAATGTCTCCAAAGCTTAAGAGCGAAACAACCGCTGCAAGTTCTAAGTCATGTGTGGGGTAGTTCTGCTCGTAATCCTTGAGTTGTCTCGATGCGTAGGCTATGACCTTCCCTTGTTGCATTAGTACGCTTCCAAGGCCGCTCCGTGATGCATCACAGTAGATCTCAAAATCCTCCCAGGGTTTTGGTAGTGTGAGCACGGGTGCTCGCGTTAGCCTGTCCTTGAGTTCCTCGAAACTCTCTTGGCATCGAGCCATCCAGATGAATCTCTCCCCTTTTCTGGTCAGACAATTAAGGGGAGTGGCGATTTTAGAGAAACCTTCCACGAAGCGTCTAAAGTACCCCGCCAATCCTAGGAAACTTCGGATCTCCGTCACCGTTGTTGGTCGGGGCCATTTGGTCACGGCTTCTACCTTTCTCGGGTCCACCGCTATTCCCGACGCCGAGACTACGTGCCCCAAAAAGTCCACCTCGCGGAGCCAGAACTCACACTTGTTGAGTTTGGCATACAGTTTCTGGTCCCGGAGGGTCTGGAGGATTACTCGCAAGTGTTCCTCGTGCTCTTTGTCTGTGCGAGAGTAGATGAGGATGTCATCGATAAAGACCACCACGAATTGGTCCAGGAAGGGTTTAATAATCCTATTCATCATGTCCATGAATACCGCTGGGGCATTGGTAAGCCCAAACGACATTACCGTAAACTCGTAGTGGCCGTAACGAGTCTGAAAGGCTGTTTTAGATATATCTTCACCTCTAATTCTAAGCTGGTGGTAGCCAGACTGGAGGTCGATCTTCGAGAACACCGTTGCTCCTTGCAGTTGGTCGAACAGGTCATCGATCCGCGGCAGGGGATATTTGTTCTTTACCGTGACCTTGTTTATCTCCCGATAATCTATTCACAGGCGTAGGCTCCCACTTTCCCCCATTGCATCTGAATATCCCCGAGACCGCTCCGTTGACCTATGCTTACTACAGCTCGACTGGCCTCACCCTCTCACATTACTCGCGTCACTAACACTGGTGAGGACGCTCCTGCTGTAGCGTAACTTGTGAGGACCTGGATTCCCCCCGTCGAGATTACTGGTTCATCTACAGCTCCTGGAGGCCAATGTGGCGTGTTGGTGGGATTTGTGCCCCGTTTGGACATTAGTGTTGGGCTCAGTGTGTTTATTGGATCACGTGGGTGATCGGTGGACTCCGTCGGAGCTCCAGAGGTGGTTTCGCGCGCCATGGATATTAAAATTGGACCCAGTGCGAAGTTTGGATCAAGGAACATCTTCCCGGATGCCTTCGGCAATTTTTAGAGTTGGATTTTGGCAAAATGGACGTCAAATTCGGATTCAGCGCGCGAAAACGGTCAAAACGGACTACCCACTTGTCATTTTTGAGCTTCGGGTACTGTTCATGCCGGAACAGTGTTCCCGGCGGCGGCGGCAGCGGCGGAGCAGCCGCAGGCAGCGCGGCGGACGGAGGCGCGGGCCGCCCGGTCCACGCGGCAGGCGTGCACCGGGGGCGGGACGCGTGGCGGCTCGGGAGTGGGCCGGTCCGCGGGGCGGGGTCTACGGAGAGTGCGGGGCGCACGGTGAACCGGGGGGTTGGACACGTGGCATTACTGGATTGGTCGGTGCAGTGGACTTGGTCTACGGAGCAGGCGGGCGTGGTGCATGGACCGGCGGGACACGTGGCGTCTTCTGGTTGGTGGGCTCATGCAGGCTGGGACCACGGAACGCGGGGTGCATCGGAACTGTGCGCGGCAGGGTGCGCCAGGCGGCGCGCCAGGGTTGGTCGGAGGGCTGAGTGCGGGCCAGGTGGCGCCCTGTGATTCGCGGGCGCCACCCACCCGCGTTGACCAGGCCGGCCACGCGGCGGAGCGTGAGCGGGGGGCGCGGCTGTCCGCTGTTGTGGGGGATACGTGGAGGCCCGGGAGGATTTCGGGCGCGCACAGTGTTGGGCCGGGCCCAACACTGTAGCCGCCCGAAATCCCGAGCGCCCGGAAATTGGGGATAGGTTGGGTATTTTCGGATTTGTTTCTCCCTGCATATAAAAGGCCGAGTTCTTTTGCAGAGAGCTTCTTCTCCGCGCGGAATTTCACTGTGCAACCTTCACAAGAAATCTTCCTCTCCCAGTGGCGATTCAATCTGCAGAGTTCCAGATTTTTCAGCAGCACGCATCCCGAGGTTACCATTTTTACGGCGCGGCGCGACGCTCGTTCGTTTGTGGTCTTCTTCGTCGCGTTTTGGTGCGAGGACTCCCCCGGCTTACTCCGAGCATCTTTTTCTATGATTCTTGCGCCGTTGGCTTCACGACAGGTAGGGCTATGTTTCCCATGTTTACTGGGTTTTCCCATTCCGAGCTTTTCATGGGTTTTTCGGATCATCTTGTGACCTCATTTTCTGGGCGGAGTTTTGGGACAGCGGTGCGGTATTTTGGCGATATCTTCGCGCACAGTCATCGGATTGGGGCGATTCAAGAGGCGATTTGCATCTACACATCACGAGGAATAAGCCCTAATTTTCTTGGAATTTTCTGAATATTTCTCGAAGGTGAATAATATCTGTGAACAGTAGTTATTGCTACAGTTTTTGAGAGTAGTTTAATTCGGGGTGGTTCCCTTGTCGGAATTGTTTCTCAGTGTAGGAAGCTCGGAATTGGACGTGCAGGTACTCGTTTCGAAGGTATCGATGTCACACCCCGAAACCGCTACCAATTTGGCATGGTTCGGGCGCGCTGAACAGACGCCGAATGGACAGAACCTCCCCTGTCCGCCCAAGGCTAAGCGACAAGATCATGTACAAGAATCACCCAGGAATTAATTCTAGATATACACAATCACAACAAGAGCACAACCAGTGCTAACAAGAACATAAGAGCAAGGTACGAGTATATAAAGTAAACATACAAGTAACCAAGAGAGAAACTCTATCTATTACAACCATTCCATTCGAGCATATGGATAATACATAAATCACATCCAAAACATCCTCACCCTATACAACATCTACTCTCAAAATGTAAAGACAAGGTGACAAAAGCTATAGATGTAGGGAGGCTGCTACCAACGTCTCTAGGGCGCCAAGCCCTTACCGCGATCCTCGCCGGGAGTACCTGTACTCGGCCCTGTAATAATAGTGGGGTGAGAACTATGGTCCATAGTTCCCAGTGGGTTCGGCCACCGACTCCACCGGTCTTCCCACTAGGTCCAAGAGGGCAAAAGCAGATAGATAGATAGATAGATATATCTGAAAACTGTAAATGCAGTAGATAACTACTCTACTATGCCCAACACGGAAAACATGTATGCATGCTCAGGGGGGAGATATCCAAATATATCACTATGTCCAAGAAGTACTATTTCATACTTGTTCTCTAACTCATTTTCAAGAAGTGTGGTTTTTAACACTTCATCTCAAATCTCACGGCACACCCGAAGGTTGCCCACGGCTCACTATCACGACGAGGGAGACTATGTCTCAACCTACCAATCGAACGCGTCTGCGGGACCTGACTGTCCCTCGGGGTGGCGTGCCCCGTGACCAACTCCGGAGTAGGCGGCCGTAGAGGAGCGACCTCCACCAGCCTAAAACAGACTATGAGCATGATCCAATCCTCTCCACACGAGGATACCCTATCTATAAGGCTGATAGCAACTGAGATCCCTATAGATAATACACAACCTATGTCTCACATGTGTCATGATAGGTTTACCTACACTACTTCTCATATGCCACTCGTTCATTTATTGTGTGGTGTTCACAATTTCTACATATATGCCACTCGTTCATTTATTGTCGACTCACAAGTCCAACACCCAATCCGCACTATAGGATTCCTCGGTATCGACCCAATCTTTCCCAATCCAACATATTAGCATAACGTTTACTAAATATCTATATCAACCGAAAAGTATAAAGATGGCAATACATACTATCCTACAATGCAATGGTGCGATATGCAATAGTGTAAGTGGCTAAGACATAGAGAGAAGCCCAACGGCTTCGGTAAAAGCACCACCCACCTCGGGTCCTTGGCTCGGCTCGGCTCTCCAAAAAAATCTACGGGAGCACCGGTCTCGATCACAAGGGTCGCCTCAAGTCGGATGTCCTAAACAAGTCCAAAACGGCCTATTAATAACCTCCAAGCACTATGCTTAGTGTTTTCACGTGTGCGCAAAAGCGCCGACGAAAGACGACGAACTTCCACGATTCGTGGCCTGGATCGTCAAGGGTTTACCCAAAACCCCTCCATGATGGAAGGATTCCATTTAAATCCCCCACCAAAATTACTAATGTAATTGTTTCTCTTTTTGCCTCAAAAGTCCTAGAGCGCGTATTTCGGCTCTAACTTTTCGACCGTTTGACGGAATGTCGATCCGTCTTCGCCAACACGTTTCTTTATATAGTAATTGAGTTTCCATAGGTTCAAATGAGATCAATCCCATGAAAATCTAAAAACTCCTCTTTTAACCCTAGGTTTCATATACACATTCATTATGATTTTTCTACGATTTTCGCCGATTTCTTCGACAAGAATCCTTCTAAGATCATATAGATTTTAGATCTAAAGAAATTACGGCAAAACCAAATCTATTTTTTACAAAACTCACCTCAAAGAGCTAGGATTCCAAGCTTTTCTTGGTTCAAAAGCTCGCCCTCGCTCGCCGTAGGCTCCTCGCAAACCGCTCCGCGATTTCGTGCGCGCTAGAGTGAGAAATTTTAGAGAGAGAAAGTGAGGGGAGAAGTAGAGAGAAAGCCTCCTCGGTCACCTCCTCTGTGTGTGGTGCGTGCGGGTGGAGAAGAAGATGAAAAGGGTAAAGGTAGCCCTTTTTGCATAAAGCCCCCCTACAATAGTGGTAATTTACTATTTAATCCAATTTGATCTGATACTTGCCTGCGGAGTCCTTCTGAGGGTCCGTTTGCGCTCAAATTTGACGGGCAGGCTCATCTCAACTTAATTTATCACGAGATATTTTAAATTTTCAGTTTGGGCTATTTTTGGGTCACCAAAAGTCTCGCTGTACTTAAAATCGCTGTCAGGTACCTTTCTCACTGCTCGGGTATCCGATTGATGCGAAACTTTTATTGTAACCTTAAAACATAATTACGAAGCTCCCGTAATTTTCTCAGAATTTTTCGACACTGTTGGCGGAGCCCGTTCTCACTATCTGGCATCCGATCAACGCGAAACTTTTTCGGTGGCCTTAAAATAATATTACGGAGTTCCCCGAATTTTTTTCGGAATTTTCCGACACTGTGAATTTTTTGCTAATTTATCTGCCCCGTCTCTCACAGAAAATATTAAATCTTCTGTTTTCGCTCCGATTTCGGCGCAGGTCATTTTCAACCTATATTATGCTTCTATGAGTCTAATAAAAATAGTATCTTACACTATTTTTATTTTTATTTATATAATAATTTTTCCGACTTACTATATCCTACCGTAACTTCTATATTGTATTCTTTTAAAAGTTGAACTTGCACATTTTACCTATGGTTAATTAGGATTTCTTTGAATTAATTGGGCATATTCTACTTAATGTCTAACTTCTACTTTTAGAAGTTCGGTATCCTACATTCTTCCCCCTTAAGCAATTCGTCCGCGAAATTGAAATTTAATGCAATTCAACCGAATCGAAATTCATACCTCTAATTCATCTCCTCGAAGAGATGAGGATGGTGCGCCCTCATCGTTTCCTCAAGTTCCCACGTGGCCTCGCGATCATCGTGATTGCTCCACCGGACCCTGACATAAGGAATCTCGCGGTTTCTCAATTTGCGCACCTCCCGAGCAATAATCGCCACCGGGAACTCCTCATAGCTCAAGTCATCCTGAAGCTCCGGCGGCTCATATAGCATCGCATGCTCCGGATCGGGTACATATTTGCGGAGATTGGAGACGTGGAAGACATTATGTACATCCGCCAACTTCGGCGGCAATGCAAGCCGATACGCCACCACTCCCACACGCTCCAATATCTCATAGGGGCCGATATAGCGGGGACTTAGTTTTCCCCGCACTCCAAATCGCTTCACGCCCCTCATGGGCGAAACCTTCAATAAGACGCGGTCGCCCACCGCGAATTCCAAATCCCGCCGACGCTTGTCCGCGTAGCTTTGTTGCCGAGATTGCGCCGTAAGCAATCTTTTGCGAGCAAGGCGGACCTTCTCCTCCGCCTCCCGCAAAATGTCCGGCCCGAACTCCGTGCGCTCGCCCACATCACTCCAATAGATAGGGGATCGACACTTCCGTCCATAAAGAGCCTCGAACGGTGCCATTTCCAAACTAGCGTAATAACTATTGTTGTAGGCGAACTCGGCCATCGGCAAGTACTTGCACCGACCGCCCTTGTAATCGATGACGCACGCCCGCAACATGTCCTCCAAGGTCTGAATGGTTCTCTCTGTCTGACCATCAGTCTGAGGGTGAAAAGCGGTGCTAAAATCGAGCCGTGTGCCAAGGGCCTCCTGCAGATTCCTCCAGAAATGCGAGGTGAACTTGGGGTCTCGGTCCGATACAATTGACTTCGGCACCCCGTGCAGCCTCACCACCTCGTCAAGATATACCTGTGCCAACTTCTCTCCCGCCCAGGTGGTGTGGACCGGCAAGAAATGTGCCGACTTGGTGAGACGATCCACAATCACCCAGATCGAGTCGTGGCCTCCTGTTGAGCGAGGCAACCCGACGATGAAGTCCATAGAGATGTCCTCCCACTTCCACACGGGAATAGGCAAGCTTTGGAGTTTCCCCGCCGGGAGTCGACGCTCCGCTTTTATCTGTTGACATGTAAGGCACTTTGCCACGAAGCGCCCAATGT
This sequence comes from Tillandsia leiboldiana, assembly GCA_029204045.2. Classification (NCBI taxonomy): domain Eukaryota; kingdom Viridiplantae; phylum Streptophyta; class Magnoliopsida; order Poales; family Bromeliaceae; genus Tillandsia; species Tillandsia leiboldiana. The sequence continues at coordinate 7,674 of JAQNDB010000433.1, read as the reverse complement.
CCGCCTTCATCCCCGGCCACCAATAGAGCATCTTCAACTCGTGGTACATCTTGGTGCACAAGGGTGCTCGGCATAAGGTGACCGATGCGCCTCTCGCAATATCAGTTCGCGGAGCTCCTCATTTTCCGGCACACACCAACGGTTCCGAAACCGAAGTGTGCCATCGGGGTGTACATGGAAATCGCCGCCTTTGCCCTCCTCGATGTCACGCCGCACCTTTTGGAGACTTGAGTCGGAAGGCTGCACATTCTTGATCCTCTCCAACAAGGTCGGCTGAATAATAAGCGTCATCATCAGGGCCGGCACCCCGGGAGCGACTACCTCAAGGTTCATCCGCCCCATGTCCAAACATAACGGCATTGATTCGTGACGTCCATAGCGAGGTTCCTCGCCATCTTTCTACTTAGTGCATCGGCGACCACGTTTGCTTTGCCGGGGTGGTAAAGGATATCGACATCATAATCCTTCAGCAGCTCTAACCACCGCCGTTGCCGCAAATTGAGCTCCTTCTGGGTGAATAAGTACTTGAGGCTTTTGTGGTCGGTGTAGATCTCGCAATGTGCACCATACAAGTAGTGCCTCCACAACTTCAGCGCGAAGATCACCGCCGCCAACTCCAAATCGTGAATGGGATAGTTCTTTTCGTGGTCCTTCAACTGGCGGGATGCATAAGCGATCACTTTTCCGCCCTGCATCAGGACACACCCCAGACCCAGATAGGATGCGTCGCTATACACCACAAAGTCCTCGCCCTGCACCGGTAAGGCGAGAATAGGAGCCGACGTCAACCTTTTCTTCAATTCAATGAAACCCCGGTCGCATTCGTCGCTCCAAACGAACTTGACACCCTTTTGCGTCAGCCGAGTAAGTGGAGTCACAATCCTCGAGAAACCCTCCACGAACCGTCGATAATACCCGGCTAAGCCCACAAAACTGCGGACTTCCGTGACATTCGTCGGGCGCGGCCAATCCCTAACCGCCTCAATTTTTCTTCGGGTCAACTGAAATTCCCCCCTCAGAAATAATATGCCCGAGGAAAGCACCTCGCGGAGCCAAAACTCGCACTTCTTTAGTCTTGCAAATAGCTTCTCCTCCCGAAGGATTTGAAGCACTATCCGCAAATGCTCCGCGTGCTCCTCGTCGCTCCGCGAATAGACCAAAATGTCGTCAATGAAGACCACGACAAATCGGTCCAAGTACTCCCTGAACACACGGTTCATCAGATCCATGAACGCCGCCGGGGCGTTAGTAAGCCCGAAAGGCATGACCGTGTATTCGTAGTGGACCATAACGTGTGCGAAATGCCCGTTTTTCTGAACATCCTCCGGCTTGATTTTCAACTGGTGGTAGCCGGATTGGAGGTTCAATTTTGGAGTACACTAGCGACCCTTGCAATTGGTCAAACACGTCGTCGATTCTGGGTACGGGTACTTGTTTTTGATGGTAATCTTGTTCAACTCCCGATAATCCACACAGAGTCGAAAGAACCATCCTTCTTGCGCACAAATAATACCCGGGGCTCCCCACGGCGATACACTTGCCGAATGAACCCATTTGTCGAGAAGATCCTGCAACTGATCCCTCAACTCCTTCAATTCTGCCGGCGCCATACGATACGGGGCCCTTCGAGATCGGACGCCGTCCCGGGAATCAAGTCTATGATGAACTCGAGCGCCCGATCCGCGGCATCCCCGGTAACTCCGCGGGAAACACATCAGGAGAAACTCCCGCACCACCAATAACTCCTCCATGATCGGAGTCGCACGGTCCACCTCCACAACGGTCGCCAAAAATGCCGGGCAACCGCTATGGACCAACTTCCTCGCTCTCGTCGCCGACACCGTTGCAACAAAGCACGAGCTTTGATGAGCTCGATAGATAACCTCCTCCTGTCCCGGCTCCCGAAAAGTGACCAACTTCCTCCTGCAGTCGATCACAGCGTGATACTTCGAGAGCCAGTCCATGCCCAAGATGACGTCGAACGCCTCCAACTTCTTGAGCTCGAGCAACCGGACGGGCATAATCCAGTCGCCCACTTGCACCGGGCAGGATAAGCACCCCGTGTAAGTAATAGATGACGACTCCGGGCCTTCGACTCGCCACTTGCCCGTTGCCTCCAAGATAATACCATGAGTGCGTGCAAATGATCCGCTAATGAATGAATGCGTAGCACCTGTATCAAAAATGGCCCTGGAGCGAACTCCATGTATTAGAACCATACCTGCCACGACACTGGGCTCCTCGATGTCGACAGGATCCTGGGCCTGGGCCTGAACGGCGAATACCCGCCCGCTCGGCGCCGATCGCGTCATCTCCTGCTGCCTAGGAGCCATCGCGCGCCCCGCAGAGACGGGAACATAAGGAGCGCCTCCATAATGAACAGGGGTTGCCGGAGTCGACGCAGTTGAGGGGGCACGCGAACCCCTCGCTGGGCACTCTCGGCTCATGTGCCCCTCCTGCCCGCAGCTATAGCATCTGCCCTCACGCTGCCTGCACTGCTGCACCCGGTGGTCCCTGCTACCGCATATAATGCAAGGCCGTGGTCCCTGCCTCCACGGCTGCGATCTCGGTTGCTTCGGGGGCCTCCTGGAGCTAGACTGTGCCCCCGAACCACCGCCCTGGCGCTTCTTGCCCTTATCCTTGGACCCCGCGCGCCATCTCGCGCTCCTCGCGCACATGGGCATCCCCGTGCTCTGCCCACAGCGCTCGATCAAGAACCTCGGCGTAGGTCGTGAGCTTGAACAGCTGCACGGCCCGGTAGATCCAGGGCTTAAGCCCCCGCAGAAACCAATCGGCCCGGTCCGCATCGTCGCGAACAACATCGGGAACACAGTCGATGATGTGGGTGAACTCCTCCTCGTACTCCATCACCGAGCGATTCCCTGCTGCAGCTTGCGGAACTTTTCCTTCATCACCCGCTTATCGGCGTCGGGAAAGTAGTGCCCGTACACCGTCCTCTTGAACTCCCCCCACAACATCGGAGGAAGATGCGCGGGTCGATCACGCTGCACCCGCTTCCACCATACTAACGCCGGTTCTCCAAAACTATGCGTGGCCAGGGGCACCTTGTCCCTTTCCAGGACAGGGAGATCTCCAAAGATAGTCTCCATAGCGCCTAACCACAACTCCACTACCGCCGGCTCCATCTTCCCTCCCTCGAAGGTCCGAGGTTTGAACTTTAGGAACTGCATCAGAACTGCCAATGCGCGCTCCCGCTCCGCCTTTTCCGCCGTCATATCGGGTGTAGTAGAACCCGATGCCGCCAGAGGCGCACTCCTCGGAAGGGGGCACGCCGACAGTGGAACGGCCCCCACGCCCTCACCCTCAACCGCTCCCGGCGCGTGAGTCGAGGGTGCAGGCGGATCACGGCTCCCAGCCGCCGTCGCGGCCGCCAACGCTGCCTGCTGCTCCAACAGTGACTGGAGCTGCTCCCATCGAGCCTCCTGGCGCTCCATCGCGCCTACCAAAGCAGCGACCTGCTCTCGCAGCCCCTGCACCTCGCCAGATCCCGACTGCTCGGGCGCCGCTGGAGGCGGCACCGGAGAGGACCTACGAGTGTGGCGTCTCCCTGACATTCTTTCCTGGAAACAAGAACTTAGTCAGTTAGTTTAACCCGATAGCTCCTTAGCATTTACGAAACTAGACAACTCAATAATAAATCGGGCGGAAGCATACAAGCATACTAGTCCTAGACCCTTAGCATCATGCCGTCGGCCGCCGACATAACACTTCGTGTCACCGAACAAGCACACTTGAATCCGTCTCTATTCTCAATTAGAGACATATAATCTTCTTTGACCCAATCGATTTCACTTCCGCCAACGTCAAGGGTTCACGTTTCACTCACGTCCCTACAACCTTAGGGTTTACCAGCCTAGGGTTTCCTAAGTCATCCTAGACTCTCTCTCTTTACTTGCTCTTATCTTGCTCTGATACCACTTTACCTGTCACGCCCCGAAACCGCTACCAATTTGGCATGGTTCGGGCGCGCTGAACAGACGCCGAACGGACAGAACCTCCCCTGTCCGCCCAAGGCTAAGCGACAAGATCATGTACAAGAATCACCCAGGAATTAATTCTAGATATACACAATCACAACGAGAGCACAACCAGTGCTAACAAGAACATAAGAGCAAGGTACGAGTATATAAAGTAAACATACAAGTAACAAGAGAGAAACTCTATCTATTACAACCATTCCATTCGAGCATATGAATAATACATAAATCACATCCAAAACATCCTCACCCTATACAACATCTACTCTCAAAATGTAAAGACAAGGTGACAAAAGCTATAGATGTAGGGAGGCTGCTACCAACGTCTCTAGGGCGCCAAGCCCTTACCGCGATCCTCGCCGGGAGTACCTGTACTCGGCCCTGTAATAATAGTGGGGTGAGAACTATGGTCCATAGTTCCCAGTGGGTTCGGCCACCGACTCCACCGGTCTTCCCACTAGGTCCAAGAGGGCAAAAGCAGATAGATAGATAGATAGATATATCTGAAAACTGTAAATGCAGTAAATAACTACTCTACTATGCCCAACACGGAAAACATGTATGCATGCTCAGGGGGGAGATATCCAAATATCACTATGTCCAAGAAGTACTATTTCATACTTGTTCTCTAACTCATTTTCAAGAAGTGTGGTTTTTAACACTTCATCTCAAATCTCACGGCACACCCGAAGGTTGCCCACGGCTCACTATCACGACGAGGGAGACTATGTCTCAACCTACCAATCGAACGCGTCTGCGGGACCTGACTGTCCCTCGGGGGTGGCGTGCCCCGTGACCAACTCGGAGTAGGCGGCCGTAGAGGAGCGACCTCCACCAGCCTAAAACAGACTATGAGCATGATCCAATCCTCTCCACACGAGGATACCCTATCTATAAGGCTGATAGCAACTGAGATCCCTATAGATAATACACAACCTATGTCTCACATGTGTCATGATAGGTTTACCTACACTACTTTCATATGCCACTCGTTCATTTATTGTGTGGTGTTCACAATTTCTACATATATGCCACTCGTTCATTTATTGTCGACTCACAAGTCCAACACCCAATCCGCACTATAGGATTCCTCGGTATCGACCCAATCTTTCCCAATCCAACATATTAGCATAACATTTGCTAAATATCTATATCAACCGGAAAGTATAAAGATGGCAATACATACTATCCTACAATGCAATGGTGCGATATGCAATAGTGTAAGTGGCTAAGACATAGAGAGAAGCCCAACGGCTTCGGTTAAAGCACCACCCACCTCGGGTCCTTGGCTCGGCTCGGCTCTCCAAAAAAATCTACGGGAGCACCGGTCTCGATCACAAGGGTCGCCTCAAGTCGGATGTCCTAAACAAGTCCAAAACGGCCTATTAATAACCTCCAAGCACTATGCTTAGTGTTTTCACGTGTGCGCAAAAGCGCCGACGAAAGACGACGAACTTCCACGATTCGTGGCCTGGATCGTCAAGGGTTTACCCAAAACCCCTCCATGATGGAAGGATTCCATTTAAATCCCCCACCAAAATTACTAATGTTTGTTTTCTCTTTTTGCCTCAAAAGTCCTAGAGCGCGTATTTCGGCTCTAACTTTTCGACGTTTGACGGAATGTCGATCCGTCTTCGCCAACACGTTTCTTTATATAGTAATTGAGTTTCCATAGGTTCAAATGAGATCAATCCCATGAAAATCTAAAAACTCCTCTTTTAACCCTAGGTTTCATATACACATTCATTATGATTTTTCCACGATTTTCGCCGATTTCTTCGACAAGAATCCTTCTAAGATCATATAGATTTTAGATCTAAAGAAATTACGGCAAAAACCAAATCTATTTTTTTACAAAACTCACCTCAAAGAGCTAGGATTCCAAGCTTTTCTTGGTTCAAAAGCTCGCCCTCGCTCGCCGTAGGCTCCTCGCAAATCGCTCCGTGATTTCGTGCGCGCTAGAGTGAGAAATTTTAGAGAGAGGAAGTGAGGGGAGAAGTAGAGAGAGAGCCTCCTCGGTCACCTCCTCTGTGGGTGTGCGTGCGGGTGGAGAAGAAGAAGAAAAGGTAAAGTAGCCCTTTTTGCATAAAGCCCCCACAATAGTGGTAATTTACTATTTAATCCAATTTGATCTGATACTTGCCTGCGGAGTCCTTCTGAGGGTCCGTTTGCGCTCAAATTTGACGGGCAGGCTCATCTCAACTTAATTTATCACGAGATATTTTAAATTTTCAGTTTGGGCTATTTTTGGGTCACCAAAAGTCTCGCTGTACTTAAAATCGCTGTCAGGTACCTTTCTCACTGCTCGGGTATCCGATTGATGCGAAACTTTTATTGTAACCTTAAAACATAATTACGAAGCTCCCCGTAATTTTCTCAAATTTTTCGACACTGTTGGCGGAGCCCGTTCTCACTATCTGGCATCCGATCAACGCGAAACTTTTTCTGTGGCCTTAAAATAATATTACGGAGTTCCCGAATTTTTTTCGGAATTTTCCGACACTGAATTTTCTGCTAATTTATCTGCCCCGTCTCTCACAGAAAATATTAAATCTTCTGTTTCGCTCCGATTTCGGCGCAGGTCATTTTCAACCTATATTATGCTTCTATGTCTAATAAAAAGTATCTTACACTATTTTTATTTTTATTTTATATAATAATTTTTCCGACTTACTATATCCTACCGTAACTTCTATATGTATTCTTTTAAAAGTTGAACTTGCACATTTTACCTATGGTTAATTAGGATTTCTTTGAATTAATTGGGCATATTCTACTTAATGTCTAACTTCTACTTTTAGAAGTTCGGTATCCTACAATCGCGCGAGGATACTGTGGATTTTTATTGGATTTTTCTGGGCACTTTCAGCGGTGAAATAATCACGGCTTTGGACTGATTTTCACTTGTATGCTTGGTTAATTTTGGAATAAAAGTGTAATGTTGAGCCCAATTAATTACTCAGGGGTGGTTTAGCTGTTTGGAGCCAAGGCTTGCACGACTTGTACCGAGGGTGTTTGTTGGCAGATTTTGGACCCTGGGCGTCTACCCCCTTCACCGACTTAGTTTGCCTTGGTTTAAAGCGCTTCAGGTGGGTAAGCTTATTATCAGTAATTGTTTAGGCAATGATATTCTGTGGCAAATATAAGTGCCTTGTGGATGTCACCCTCTATACTGATGCATGCATGTTTAGGATACATGGTTGATGTTGGTAAGTAGGTAAGCTTGTTAATGATATTGGTATAAAGTTTGCAAGAATAGTATTTATGAGGTATACTGAGGACTTGCATGACTTGGACATCCTATGTGATGATTAGTGTAAGCTTACCTAGGATAATGTTACCCTATGAGATTATGTAACATGCCATGTTAGCACATAGCCTTTCATGTGGTGGGATATGCTTGGGACAGGATTTCTTAGCTATGTGCGGATTTGTACTCTGAGGAGTTATTATGATCATTCTATTGATGAACCCTGAATTGTGGACAGGTCTAGTTTTGGGATTCCGGCATGTGTTGTATTCCTAAAAGAACTATTATTATGCTTTACCCACCCCCTTTATTTCCTTGAGGACATTTGCATGCTTGTATGGTCATGTAGTTTAGGGCCATCTTTTACTGCTGCACAACTTTTGGAACTTGACTTAGGAGAAACCATGCTTTTTCTTTCTCCTTCTG
>JAQNDB010000432.1:46280-86134 GCA_029204045.2 Tillandsia leiboldiana | reverse complement strand
GTTTTATCTTCCATCGACGAAAGGGTGTGGCATTCAATTGAATCAGGATGGACTAATCAACTGAACTTATCTTGATGTTCACACCTTAAAACCTAGGTCGAAATGGACCAAGGAAGAGTTTGAGTTATCTTCTTACAATGGCAAGGGAATTAATGCTATTTTTAATGCCTTATCTCAAACTGAATTCTCTCGCGTCTCGGCATGTGAGACTGCGAAAGAAATCTGGGATGTTCTCCAGGTTACACATGAGGGAACTAACCTCGTGAAGATTCAGAAACTGCAGATGCTTACGAGCAAGTTTGACTCTATTCTTGATGGCAGAAAATGAATCTTTCACGGACTACTATACACGATTGCAAGACTCGTAAACTCATGTGCCTAATCTGGGAAGAGAAGATTCCAGAATTTAAGATTGTAAGTAAAATCTTAAGAACTCTTCCTGAAACGATTTCGCCCAAAGGTTACGGCCATTGAAACTATTAAACACCCGGAGCGAAATACGTGTAGAAGAATTAGTTGGTTCATTACAAACTTATGAAATGACTTTTAATACTAACAATTCTTCTGGAAAAGCATCCACTTCTAAGTCTTCAGGTTATGCGTTGAAAACAACTAAGGAAGAAGACGCGGATACATCCTCCTCGGACGATGACGAGAACCTTTCTATGGAGGAATTTGAGAAGCAGCTCGCTCTCTTGACAAGGAATTTTCGCCGCAGCTTTCGAAGGGGTAATTCAAGCAAATCTCCATCCTTCGGAAAGTGGAACAAAGGCAAGGGTACTCCAAGTCACAAGTCAAGAAAGCAGGAGAACTTCTCAAAGGATAAGAAAAGTTCAGAAGGACAACTGCAATGCTTCAAATGTCGAGGCTACGGCCACATTGCAACGGAGTGTCCTAACAAGTATCCGGCAAAGAAGAAGGCGATGCAAGTCGTCACTTGGGATGACAACTCAACGTCAAATGAGTCGTCTTCAAGTGATGAAGAAAAGAGCTCCATGGCATTCCACGCGTCCACATCTTCACCATTCATGTGCTTTATGGCAAATACATCTGAGTCGTTGTCCAACTCCACTGTTGAAAAGAACGCAACGGACAATGAATCGGATGATTCGGAAGGTGAAGAGTTTGCTCTAGCCTATCACAGATCTTTACAGGATTTAAAGAAACCGGCTAAGCAAAACAAGGGGTTGAGAGGGAGATTGCAGGATCTCGAAGAAGAAGTAAAAAGGGTAACTTCTCTCTCGACCGATCTTGAAGTGGAAAGGGATAGTTTGATAAAAGCAAATGTTTCCCTTCAAGAGTCCAATAAGCAGCTCGAGAAGAACTATATAGATATGGTGAACAAAGCAAACTACTTCTTGAAGCTCTATGGCGAGGGCCGACAGGAAAGACGGGAAATGACAGAGACCATTCTCCAACTCAAGGATGACTTACAGCAATTCTCATTAGGAAGGAGTAAGTTGGATAAACTCCTTGGTCTTGGTCAAACAAATCGGTTCGGCCTCGGGTACACTCAAACTGGAAACAGTCCAAGTTCGAGTGGGACAGTTTTTGTGCCTCAGTCGGTATCTCCTCCTCCGACACCGGAATTCAAGACAAACAACGACAACAAACCTACCTCATCCTCTTCGGAATCGTCAAGCTCAAAGGTATGTTTTCGTTGTAATTCTGCAGGGCACATCAAAAGAAATTGCGAGATTTGTGCTCATAGAACAAATCAACCACATCTTGCAATTGCTACCAATAAGCTCACTTCCCGGAATTCAAGGAAGGATTTTTCAAAAGAAAAGAACATTGGTAGCACCTCAAACAAGACGATGACAAAAGAAAAAGATCAATCATACAAGACGTCGTCTTCAAGGAGAATATCTCAACCCTTACCAACATACTCCAAAACTCAAAAGGTTTGGGTATGCAAAGGTGAAACCCCTCCTTGTCTTTAATCGTTCTACGATTAAATCTTGTATAGTTTATGTAGACTATTTTGTTTTCTTCTTTTTCTTTTGGCCAACTCGTCAACCATCCTTGGGAGGTAACTGGTACATCTTTTTATTGGTTGATGATTTCTCTCGGTTTTCATGGGTAGCATTTTGAGAGAGAAAGCTGATACGTTTGACTCTTTTCATGAGATTTGCCATCGTATTATGATTGAAAAGAATGAAAAGATCATTCGTGTTAGAAGTGATAGGGGTGGAGAATTCATAAATTCAAAATTCATTGACTTTTGTACTTCAAATGGAATTAAACATGAATTCTCGGCACCCTATACACCTCAGCAAAATGGTGTTGTTGAGCGCAAAAACCGGGTTGTTCAAGAGATGGCGCGTGTGATGCTTCATAGCCGGAAATTACCGCTACATTTTTGGGCTGAAGCTGTGAACACCGCTGTCTATGTCATTAACAGAGTGTATTTGCGCCCAGGAACCTTGAATACACCATATGAGCTGTGGTTTAGTAGAAAACCGGATATCAAGTACTTTCGTATCTTCGGGAGTCGATGTTACATCTTACGTGACCGGGAAAATCTTGGAAAGTTCGACTCTCGAAGTGATGAAGGGATCTTTTTGGGTTATTCTACGAATAGCAGAGCATATCGAGTATTTAACATCGAATCTAAGACGATCGTAGAATCTATAAATGTTAAAGTAGATGAAGCTTCTCACTTTGAATCTGAAAAATCTACCCTCGATATCTCTCTAGATGATGATTCTCCTGCTAGTGCATCTTCTTATAATAATACTTCCAATATTAATGATGCATCTAATGGTTCTTCTAGTTTATCTGATATGCAGGAATCATCTCGTGTACCTCCGAGTACTCCGTTTCAACAAACGCTACGAATCTCCAAGGATCATCCGGAATCGAACATCATTGGAGATCCACAAGAAGGAGTTAGAACTCGAAGGCAGTTGGTTTGCGGATTTGCTTGCTACGTATCTTTAATCGAACCAAAGACAATAGATGAAGCTCTTCAGGATGACTACTGGATTAAAGCAATGCAGGAAGAGCTCCATCAATTTGAGCGAAACAAAGTCTGGGAATTAACGAAGCCTCCAAAGCAACATAATGTGATAGGTACCAAATGGATCTTCAAGAACAAGAAAGATGAAGATGGTACTATCATCAGGAACAAGGCACGACTAGTTGCTCAAGGCTACTCTCAAGTAGAAGGTATAGACTTTGACGAAACTTTCGCCCCTGTAGCTAGACTCGAGTCCATTCGTATATTGTTTGCTATTGCTTGTCATTTTAAAATCAAATTATTTCAAATGGACGTCAAGAGCGCATTTCTAAATGGGTTTTTAAATGAGGAAGTTTATGTAGCTCAACCGAAAGGTTTTGTAGATCATAAACAACCTAACCATGTTTTTCGTTTGAAAAAGGCTCTTTACGGTCTGAAACAAGCACCGCGAGCATGGTACGAAAGGTTAACAAAGCACCTTTTGGAGAAGGGCTATACTCGAGGGGGAGCTGACAGGACTCTCTTTGTGAAGCATTATCAAAATAATTTCATTGTAGCACAAATCTATGTCGATGACATTGTATTTGGTGCAACAAAAGATAATGATGCTTCTAAATTCGCGGAGACCATGGAAAGCGAATTTGAGATGTCCATGATGGGCGAATTGTCTTATTTTCTTGGATTGCAAATTAAACAAAATGATGAAGGTATTCACTTGAGTCAATCCAAGTATGCACTGGAGTTGGTCAAAAAGTTTGATCTAGAAAATTGTAAAGATTTTCCAACTCCAATGGGAACTAGCCACAAGGGACTTGGAAGTGAATCACATAGTGAGAATGTAGACGAGAAACTGTATAGAAGTATGATTGGAAGTCTACTTTACCTCACGGCTAGTCGCCCGGATATATCCTTTAGTGTTGGGATTTGCGCGAGATATCAATCAGCACCAAAGGAGGTTCACCTGAAAGCGGTGAAACGGATCATCCGGTACATCAAAGGATCAATTAATTTCGGAATTTGGTATCCTATGGGAACAAGTCTGGACATTGTTGGATACTCAGATGCCGATTGGGCAGGATCAGTGGATGATCGGAAAAGCACGAGTGGTGCATGCTTCTATCTTGGCCATTGCCTTGTTGCTTGGCACAGTAAAAAGCAGAATTGCATAGCACTCTCGACTGCCGAAGCGGAATACATTTCAGCTGGAAGTTGCTCAACTCAACTCATTTGGATGAAAAGCGTACTGAGCGACTTTCGCATTTCAGCATCTTCGGTAACAATACTTTGTGACAACACAAGTGCTATTAACATTTCTAAAAACCCTGTGTTGCACTCTAGAACAAAACATATTGAACTTAGATATCATTTTCTTAGAGAGCTAGTTGAATCAAATACTCTTCAACTTTCATATATTTCAACTGAAGATCAATTAGCTGACTTTTTAACAAAACCTTTGGATCAAAAACGTTTTATTCATTTGCGAAAAGCAATTGGTATGCTTTCTTTGAAATAAACTTCTTTTTGAAACCTTTGCTTAGGATAGGTTTTGTATTTGTTTTTGTTTTGTTCATTATCTATGTTTATACATAGGACATTAATTGAGCATTGATTATAATTGACTTTAATTGCATCTTTTCGTACATTTAGAAATTTATTATGCTTTTGCCATCATAATATTTCACTGTTGCAATGATCATTTATGTTAATTAAATCATCTTCTAAAGTGATCAAAGTCAATTTCTCTCTCAATGATCTCTTGGTATAGTCATTATCTTATTTGACTGTTTAGTCGAGTATGAAATCGAGATCAATTTTTGGTTGAATACTTTATATCTTAAATAATTGATAGCCAATTGAGGGGGAGTCAAAGAAAAGGTAAAATGCTCAAAAGATGTGGAAAGAGTTACATCCCAATGAGGAGTGTGAAAACTACCACCACATGGAGGAAAGAGCTACCACCTCGGTCGTCCGAGTATTGTGTGCAGCTACCACATGTATACCAAGCATGGTTGTTCAAATTTTTGATTAAGTAAAATGCATATTGAAATACTTGACTCTGTCAAATTTCAAGGTTGGTATAAGGTGGGATTTTAAAGAAAGATGCTCAAAGAGCCACTCTCTTCAACAGATTGTCTAGATACATTATCTACTATATTTGGGATTTCAAACATCTATTGATCTTTGTATTTCATTTTCTTTACCGAATTGATGATTTGATAAAGGCATTACTCATAAGATCAAGTTAGATGTAATTGAAGGTGTTCAACTTTAAGGGATTTAATTCTTGTAAATTTTCGTTTCATTTTTGGATATTATTGATAGATTTGGCATAATCTAATTCTTGTTGTATGAAACGATGATTTTTGTTTAAAGTTGATACACATTTGTGCTTACAATCTTTTTCTGGTTTTTCTTGAATTTCTCTGAAATTTTTCTAAAGAAAAAGTTGGGGCCGATCCGGATCGGGCTAGATGATCCGGATCCCGAACGCAGTTTCTCTCACTGCGGGTACCGCCGATCCCGACGCAGTTCCACTGCGGTAGCCGCCGGATCGCAAGCTCGGGAGGATCCGGATCGCGGCTAGGTTTTTATAAAGAACAAAAGGGTTTTGATTTCTTTTACTCCAATCTTTTGTTCAAAAGTTTCCAGAGCGCTTCTCTCTAGATTTCATCCTCCTTGGAAGCTTTCAAACTAAAGTTCTTCAATTCCAAGTAAGTTTTATTGATCAAAATCTCGGTTTTTCACCGTTTTTTCTCTTTTCCTCCTCAAACGCACGAATTTCTTGGATCAACTTTGTTTGTGGATGGTTTTTGATCAAATCTCTTTTGAAATAAGAACTCTGGGTAGATTAGTTTTGATTATATGCTAGGTTTTCTCCTGATTAACGGATTTTTAGGCTTCGATTTCTAAAATTTCGGTTTTAGGGCATATAATAAGGATTTTCGGAAATTATGCAATTGATCTATTTTTAACAGTCCTTTTGCAAAACTAATTTGATTCTTAGTCTCTCTACATGATTATGATTGTTTGGGTTCAATTTTTCAAATCTTTGAAAATTAACAATTTTTTATGTGTTCTTGAGTTCGTCTTCACAGGATACATTTTTTCACTAGCACTTAAAATGGTGATCACTTGGATTATTTTCCTACTTGCTGCCATGGTACATGTCAAGGATACTGCCAAGCCTAAGAAGGCTAAGAAAGCGAAGAAGTCTAAGGTTGATTCCGACACTGAATCAGAAACAGAGTCAATCGACTGGGATAACATCGAAATTGAGCAAGCTGTTCCCATTGTCTCCAAAGGGAAAGCAACTGCTGAAGCTTCAAAACCTACTGCAGCTGAAAAAGGGGAAAGCACCAATGGAACCAAGTCCAGTTGGAACAAAAAGAAAAACTGGTGCAAGAAAAAGAGGCAGTGCTCAGGAATTACCATTGAGGAACCAGTTGCTAGGCAGCCTCCTCCACAAGACTTCATCAGCTCCGACGACTCTGCATAAAGTTTTTCTCTAATCTTTCTTTTGCAGGTTTTTAAGTTTTTGTCTTATTTAGTTCTCAGGAGTTTCTTTATTTTTGTTGTATCTAACTCTCCTTAAAGTTTTTGTGATTTGGCTTTATTTGTGACAAAAAGGGGGAGAGAGTTTAGAACAATGAATGATGGTATGAATGATGAAATATCAAGGTAAGTATGATCTTTCAAGGTAAGTAAGATCTTAACTTCAACTTTTGGTTTTTCCATTTGTTTGAATGCATGCCTCGACTAACTATTTACTAACTATTTGGGCATGTATTATAACTAACAAGTTGATGTTGGACTAACAAGTTTGTGACACTTGGTTTTTGATTACTTAAAAGATATGTTGGTTCTTAACTCTGATCAATTACATATCTATATATATATAAGATGTTCACAAACATGTTCATGACATTTGGTTTTTGATTGCAAAGAGGATATGTTGGTGTTTTAACTATGATCTGTTTACATATCTGAATGTATAAATGTCATGGTAAGTATGAATGAGTATAAACTTCATCTCTGTTTGTGGTCTTTTGAATGATATAAAATTCTTGAGGTATCTAACGATTTCTTTTGTCAAGAATGATTTCTTTTGCAGAGAGTACAGATGTCTAAGTCTAGAGTCTGTTTTAGGAGTTTAACTCATGTATTGTATTTTGGATCTCCATTGTAAATTTTTGTTGTATGGTGATAGCAACAAAAATATCTTTTTGAATTTTCTTTAGTGGATCTATGTTTTGTCACGAAACCGCCAAAGGGGGAGATTGTTACGGAATTTGAGTTGGCGTAGTTTCGTGAAAGTTTCAAGTCCTGAAGATTGAAGGTGAAGAATGCTGGATCATTTAACTCAATCTCAAGAAAGAAGAATTCAAAAGGATCAGGTATGTTTAACTAAAGAATTTGTGTGATCCGAATACTTCTTGTAGTGTAGAAACACTTGGAAGAGTCTTTCATTGCATAAAAATCAAAAACTGGACTTGGGACATGTTCAGGATCCGGATCAGGTTGTTCGATCCGGATCCCGAAGGTGGTTCGTTCATACATCGTCGCAATCCGGATCGTAGTCCTCTTGATCCGGATCCCGAACGTTGAGTTTACCATCTACCTTGGACGATCCGGATCTTGCTTCGCAATCCGGATCCCGAACGTTGATGTTTGGTGAACTGTATGAACGATCCGGATCGTAGTCACATGATCCGGATCCCGAACCTTCGTTTTTCTGGAATTGGCTGATTCGTTATGACGATCCGGATCCCAGTTATCACGATCCGGATCGCCGTCCGTAAAAATCCAGAAATGGTAGGTTTTTGATTCTTATCTCCTTCCTAGGGTTTCTAACCTATAAATACACCCTATGTCTTTCTTTCTAGGGGGAAATCCACATAGCCGTCATTTACTTGTATCATCCTTTACGGCTATAGATCCACATATAGAGAAGAAAGGAAATCATTAGAGAATACTCTATGTTTTCTTCATCTATATTGATTAGTTTGATTCAAGGTTTTCATACTCACATCTTGAGTTGAATCAAACTAATGAATACTTAGATGGTATTTCCGATCTATCTTTGATCTAAGTATTCGGCGGATCATCACCACCCAAAAACAACGATTTTACCCCAAAAAATCTGCGCGTGGATCGCGTGTCCTTGTGGATTCAAGGTTCACTCGCTCTACGTGGATTCGGAGCGAGGCACGTTCGTGATTCGAACGGTGCTATTGGGTGAGAGACCGTGGATTTCGGTCGGACGTCGTGGATTCGACGTTGGACGCCGTGGATTTCGGCGTTGGGGCGCAGATCGTGGATTCGAGAAGCGTCGGAGCGGCGGAGAAGATCCTCTAGGAGCGTAATGGAAAACAGGTTGATTATCCGAAGTGTGTACGGTAAATCACCTTGTACGTGTTTTTAATTCTAGTGGATTTCTGCCGTGGTTATCGGTCCCGTGTTTTTTACTCCGGTGATGGAGGTTTTCCCACGTAAAAATCTTGCGTGTTATTTTATTTTCCGCATTGGGTTTTATCGCAAAACGATTTTTGAGTGTTTATACGTTTACACCTATTCACCCCCCTCTAGGTGTTTTCTTCCCCTATTTAGATCCGTATTATATACGTGACCCAACATGTCCAACGCGCTCCCGTGCACCGCGCGCCTGCGCGCGCTGCCCGCGCGCCGCGCGCGCCCGCGCCCGCGCGCTGCCCGCGGCCGCTCCGCCGCCTGCCCGAGCCCGTCCGCCGTGCTCCGCCGCTGCCCGCCGCCGCCGCCGCTGCCCGCCGGCTGCCGGAGTTACTGTTCCGGCGTGAACAGTAACCAGTGCTCAAAAATCATAAGTGGGTAGTCCGTTTTAAACCGTTTTCGCGCGCTGAATCCGAATTTGCTGTCCGATTTGCCAAATTCTAACTCTAAAATTTGCCGAAGGCACCCGGAAAGGTGTTCTTTTGTCCAAACTTCGCGCTGAGCTCAATTCTAATATCCATTTTGTGCGAAACTACTTCCGAAGCTCTGACGGAGTCCACTGATCACCCACGTGATCCATTTAAGTCCAAAGTCCAACACTCGTGTCCAATTGTGCACAAAACCTTTGACACACAAAACAGGCTCCTAGAAGCCACCAATGACTCCACCACAGCTCTGCAGAGATCCAGGTCATCACATGCGTCCGCAGAGACAACGCCGCGCGGATTCCGAACCGCGCGGGGCTCCGACGACGGCGACGGCGGCGCGGGATTCCGGTTTTCGTCAACCCGGACGGTGTTGGAACTTTTCCGTCGACATGAGTAAATGGGTCTTTTGTTTTGGGATGTTAGTACACGTTTTTGACGGTAGTTATCCTTGCGGACTTCTTTAGGTCCGGTGCGCAGCGGGGGTGCGCGAAGGATTCAGTGTGTTCCGATTTCTCTTCAACTGGGTGGGTAATGGTTTTGCTATAAGTGCAACAAGTGCAGTAAGTGCATCTATCATCATAAAATGCCTGAATGGGTCTAACACAGTAGATGGACAGTTAACCTTTTGCATAATGTATTTTTATCTAACAATTGAAGCGGTTGCGGTCGCGGTGCTCACTACACGCCGATCTCGGCAAATCCGTTTTCGGATGCTGCACGTACATAGGCGGATTGGCCTCCGCATGGGTGTACTTTTCGGAGAAGTGGTCTTTTTGACCCATGTACCTCACAAAGGGTTGGGAGCCGTGAGGACCTCTTCGCGCCTGCTGCAAATAGCACACCAGCCACCGTGAAGAGGTTAAAAGCATCAAAAAGGTGTTTGCGCACGAGGGGAGACTTTAGTCTCTCCGACAGGTACTCTGGGGTTGGTGCCCAACTTAATTGATAAATCTGGGGTTGGTGCCCAGCTTAATTAGGTACAGGGTTTTAGCGAAAGGTTCCGGTGTAATCTGTTTGTTTCCCTTATTCCTTATTGATATTTAGACATCTACCTTTGTTTGTCACTGACTTTACCCACTCCGTGACAGGTATTACTAGGTGCGTTAGCCGGGGATGGCGGTTGAGACAGCGTCGCGAGGACCGTAGTCAGGATACTTGGGTTTTATCTCATTTTCCTCATGCCCTAATTAGTTATTTTGCTTGTGGGCTTTATTAGTCGTGGACATGTATTAGTTAGCACTGTGGATGAGATGTACTTTTGCGTTTAGATACTTTAGTGATGTTTTCTTATGCGGCACGCTTTCATGAAAAACTAAATGATTTCGAAAATGTTTTCTCAAAACGAAGTGCCGTGTGGGCACGGGTTTTGCAACCGCTGGTTTTATCCCTTCCAAACGGTGACGCCGCTTTAATAACTTGCTCGAAAAAAACCAGGTGTCGAGTGGACACCGGTCTTTTAAAACATTAGTTAAATTACTGTACTCTGTTTGACGATGTATGTCTATTGTCTGGTTGATGGTTGATGTATGATGTTGTAAATGAGACGCCGTGCATATGCAAAGGAGACTCTGTCCGTGGGCAGAGAGAATTTGTGTATGTGGCGGTCTGGCATGCACCGGGGATGAGGTTTATGTTACCTTGTTAAGAAAAAAAATAATACACGCAATTTTCCGCTTTGATAGACTCAAAAACCCCCGGGGGCGTGACAGATTAAATGGTATCAGAGAAAAACAACCATAACCATAGTAGACGTGATCCACATCCACAGTGCAAGGTGCCACAAGCAAATTGGACATGAGATAACCAAGGTGTAGGTGCGGTAGTACGTGAGAGTACGGGGAAAAAGGGGACGTAATATAGGTGTAATCGTAAGACAGGGTGCTAGGGTTATAACCTTAGGGTTAACGTGGTTTCTTTGTATCACAGCAGACAACGGCCAGGATCCGGCCACCGAGCGCTAACCATTCTCAATGGACAGGATGGATCCCGCAGCCGCAGCCAACCGCTTACTCCGCAACCAGCTACGCGACATAGCGGGGCAAATGCTAACTCTCACTGAGCGCCTAGGCCTACTGACTCAAGATTTCGAGGGTGTCGACCGCACCCAGCGAGACGCCAGGGACGACGCCTATCGGGGAATGCCACCGGTAGGGTTCCCCACTTTTAACGAAGCGGTTATGTTGGCCCGGCGGGCAAAGCAAGAACTGGCCGAGACACGCGCTCGGCAGAGTTATCCCTATCCCAGTCCGGCGGAGGACCCCATCCAGCAGGGCCCGGCACTCAAACGCCCGAGGACAGAGGGGAACTTTGGAAAGGCGATGAGAGGAGGACCCAAACCGCAGAGGAAGCCGTGTCCCATATGCAGTGGGGCGCATCAGGTGACTAATTGTCCATGGAGACACGGCCACTGCTACCGATGCGGCAGACCAGGACACGCACGCTACGAGGGCCCACGGAAACCGGGCACCACCAGGCCTCCGGCACCGCGACCGGAGGGGACAGGGAAGACTGCTACACCCGTTCCGCAAGGGGGCCCCGCCCGGAGGGCCGAGGAGGAGGACGTCCGGAGAAAGCACGGAAGGACGAACCGACACCAACGAGGGGCGCGGAACCACCTCAGGGACCGTGCGTAATCTGCGAGGGAGCTCACCCAGTGGCGGAATGTACGTGGAGGTACCATTACTGCAATCAGTGCGGCTTACCGGACCACTCCCGTGCCTTCTGCCCTCAGAGGCCCACCCCCGCCGCCGCCGCCGCGCCACCACAGCAGAAAGGACCAGAGAGTGCTGCGGCCCCCGTTCAGCCAAAGATTTGCCCGGCGACCAGCAATCCGCAGACTCCTCAGACGTCAAGTCCCTTCCCCAGCACGCCGTACGACGCTGGCCCAAGGGCTGTGGACGGACTCCCCGGGATACTACAGTGGAGGACGCGACGTCCCAGACCTAGTAACGGCAGGTAATTTTTGGTTTCTCTTTTCCCTCTTAGATTAGGAGCACCGGTTACACCTTAGCCTGCTACCCCTGTTAGACTCTCTCTCTCTCCCTCTCTCTAAAATCCTTAAGTATTAGGCGAAGCCTTCCCCGGCCGATGTACGCGGGCGGGCTTCGAAGCATAGGAGAACCTTGTGTACTCGGGGCCCGTTAAGGGCCATGCAAGGAATAAATAGGCTCCACCCTATGCCTTGCAGCCGAGAACCCAATGGGCCGATAGGTAGTTCAGGGCCGCTCCCCAGATAAGGATTAGCGGTCCCGTGGTAAGGGAATTTCCGGACGTGTTTCCGGCGGAGCTCCCCGGAATGCCACCGGAACGAGAGGTCAACTTCCCTATTGAACTACTTCCCGGCACCAAACCCATCACCAAGGCACCGTACAGGATGGCCTTCGCGGAGTTGAAGGAACTCAAGGCACAGTTGGAGGACCTTTTGGATAAGGGTTTCATCAGACCTAGCGCGTCACCCTGGGGCGCGCCCGTCCTGTTTGTGAGGAAGAAGGACGGAAGTCTCCGGTTGTGCATCGACTACCGGGAGATAAATAAGGTCACCGTTAAGAACAAGTACCCCCTGCCAAGGATCGACGACCTCTTCGACCAACTACAGGGGGCGACGGTGTTTTCAAAGATTGACCTGCAGTCGGGCTATCATCAGGTCCAGGTTAAGGGGGAGGACATCCCCCAAAACGGCTTTCCGGACTCGCTACGGCCATTACGAATTTACAGTAATGTCGTTCGGGCTCACAAATGCCCCGGCGGTGTTCATGGACATGATGAACAGGGTGTTCAAACCCTTCCTGGACTTATTCGTGGTGGTCTTCATCGACGATATCCTCATCTACGCTCGTACAGACGAGGAACACGAAGAACATCTGCGCACAGTCCTCCAGACCCTACGGGAACAGAAACTCTACGCCAAACTCAAAAGTGTGAGTTTTGGCTCCGTGAGGTCGGCTTCTTGGGGCACGTAATCTCGGCGGCTGGAGTCGCAGTCGATCCGAAGAAGATAGATTCGGTGACGGACTGTGTGACACCCCCGGAATTTGGATTAGTCCTCTATATAAATGATATAATAGGACTAAATCTCTAACCCGGCTATAGCATTTTGGATGGTAGCAAGATCCAAGAGGAACATGAGAGTTAAGCGTGCTAGAGCTAGAGTAGTTCTAGGATGGGTGACCCCCTGGGAAGTGGGGCGTCACAGTTGGTATCAGAGATATTCACCAGCCGGAAATGTGAGATGAGTCTCGGCTGAGCCAGGGTTATAGCGGGTAGAGTGAGGCTCCCCGGCTAATGACCGTTGTGAGTGGAGTGCAGCTCCTCACAAGGTCGGCTAAGGCTAGCGAGACGAGTCTCACATCGCCTGGTGCTTGTGAGTGTGCTTGAGCCTGACGTGGACGTCAGGGCTTAAAGGGGGGAAGAATGTGACACCCCCGGAATTTGGATTAGTCCTCTATATAAATGATATAATAGGACTAAATCTCTAACCCGGCTATAGCATTTTGGATGGTAGCAAGATCCAAGAGGAACATGAGAGTTAAGCGTGCTAGAGCTAGAGTAGTTCTAGGATGGGTGACCCCCTGGGAAGTGGGGCGTCACAGACTGGCCCCAACCGACGACGGTGACGGAGATTCGAAGCTTCCTGGGATTAGCCGGGTACTACCGGCGCTTCGTGGAGGGTTTCTCCAAGATAGCCACCCCCTTAAAACCGTTTGACTAGAAAGGGGGAAAAGTTCATCTGGACGGACAAATGTCAGAGGAGCTTCGAGGAGCTCAAGGATAGATTGAGGCGAGCCCCGATTCTCGCCCTGCCAGAACCAGGGGAGGATTATGAAGTGTATTGCGATGCGTCGCGAAACGGACTGGGTGGAGTACTCATGCAACGGGGAAAGGTTATAGCCTATGCATCAAGGCAGCTCAAGGAATACGAGCGGAACTACCCCGTGCACGATTTGGAACTCGCAGCGGTTGTGTTCGTCCTCAAGCTTTGGAGACACTACCTGTATGGGGCACACTCCAATGTGTACTCAGATCATAAAAGTCTTAAGTACCTTTTCACCCAAAAGGAGTTAAATTTGCGACAAAGACGGTGGCTCGAGCTACTGAAGGATTACGATTTAACGATCCACTACCACCCAGGAAAGGCAAACGTGGTGGCCGACGCCCTGAGCCGCAAGGGGCAGGCCAAGGAGGCAGGGGTAAGTGCCACCACCCAGCAAGATAGTCTGATTGCGGAATTTTCGCGATTAAGACTAGAATTAGTACCGGCGGGTACAGTCGCACAACTTTTGACACTGGTGGTCAGACCTACCTTGCTTGACAGAATTCTCGTGGGGCAGTCGACTGATGACCAACTCCAGCTGGTGCGAAGTAGAGTAACTGCCGACCAAGAAGGTGATTTCACAGTAAACTCCGACGGCACGATACGATTTTGGGGACGAATCTGCGTGCCGGATCTACCGGAACTCAAAGAGAAAATCCTGCCGGAGGCGCATACTGCTCCATATGCAGCGGACCCCAGGGGAACAAAGATGTACAAGGACGTCAAACAGAACTTCTGGTGGCCCAAAATGAAGGGAGACGTGACTCGGTTTGTGGCACACTACCTGGTGTGCCAACGGGTGAAGGCCGAGATCCAGCATCCGGCAGGAAAATTGCAACCCTTACCGGTGCCCGAGTGGAAGTGGGACATGATTACCATGGATTTTGTGACCGGGTTCCCGAGATCGTCACAGGGACACGATGCAATATGGGTGATTGTAGACCGTCTGACGAAATCGGCCCACTTTCTGCCCATACACACGACGTGGACGCGGGAACGACTGGCACAAACCTACATCAACGAGATAGTAAGGTTGCATGGGGTGCCGACATCCATCACGTCGGACAGGGACACGCGATTTGTGTCAAACTTTTGGCAGAGCCTGCAGCGAGCAATGGGAACCAAGTTGCACTTCAGTACGGCTTTTCACCCGCAGACCGATGGACAATCAGAGGAGGTGATACAAATTGTGGAGGACATGCTTCGAGCATGCGTTTTGGACTTGGGCGAAGGGTGGGCACGGTGTTTGCCCCTAGTGGAATTTGCCTACAATAACAGTTACCAGGCCAGCATTCAGATGGCACCATACGAGGCCCTGTACGGGCGCCGCTGTCGGTCTCCAATATGCTGGGACGACTTGGGTGAGCGTAAGTTTCTGGGCCCAGATTTGGTGGAGGAGACAGAAGCAAAGGTGCGATTGATTAGACAAAGGCTACTGACCGCCCAGAGCAGACAGAAAAGCCACGCGGACAACAGACGCCGAGACTTAGAGTTCATGGTGGGTGAGCATGCGTTACTCCGAGTTTCGCCCTCTAAGGGGAACCGACGCTTCGGCATAAAGGGAAAGTTAAGCCCGAGGTACGTAGGACCGTTCGAGATCCTAGAACGCATAGGACCGGTGGCGTACCGATTAGCCCTGCCGCCGAACCTCGAACGAGTCCATAACGTGTTCCATGTCTCAATGCTCCGGAAGTACCTAGCTGATCCCTCTCATGCCTTGGATGCCTCCACCATCGAGTTGCGAGAGGATTTAAGCATCGAGGAGACGCCGGTGCGGATTTTGGCGAGAGAGGACAAGAAGTTGCGCAAACGAACAATCCCCTATGTAAAGGTCCAGTGGAGGAACCACGAAGAGCGCGAGGCGACTTGGGAACTGGAATCGAAGATGAGAGAATGTTTTCCCGAATTGATTAGTGGGGTTTGTACTTAAGTTTCGGGACGAAACTTTTTATAAAGTGTGAGTGGTGTAGTGATCCGGCCCTTAGGGGTATTTTTGACTCACATCTAAACCATTTAAGCCCTTAGGAGGAATAAAATTATTTAATTGTTAAAAGTTGGCCAGTGTGTGGTGCTGGTATTTTTCTGCGATAGAGCGCGGAAAATGATGGCCGACGGTGCGATCGGATCTGAAATCCGATGTCGGGATCTCCCGGAACGGAATTCTTAGTGATATGGTGATTAGTCATGCATCGGAATCCGTGCAAAATATCTTGCACCCGTTGGAGATAAGGTGGGTTATCTCGTAGGGGATAATTAATTAATTAATTAATTATCCGATGACTGAAAATAGAATTTTCTTACGTACGAATTAAAGAGGAAATTAATTAAAGATATAATACGAGCTATATAAGGGATCCCGATTATCGGAAAGAAAAGAAAAGAAAAATAAAACCCTAACCGGTGAGGAGAGAAAGAAAGAGAAAAAGGAAAATACGGAACCCTAGCCGGAAGAAAAGAAAAGGAGAAAGAGAAGGAGCCCGATCTTCCCGGACATCGAACCGAAGGCAAGAACGCGACCGGACAACCTTCCCGTCGATCTTCGGTTAGTAAAATAATTATTATAAATTATTTGGGATTTTTCCGTCGTCCTTTTTGTTTGAGTTCTTGGGTTCTCCGTCGTATCCGTCACCGTCGCCGTCATCGTCGTCATGCTAGGGCACGGAACGGACGGCGGAGGCGCGCGGTGCCGCTAGGGCATCGCGCGGAGGAGAATCGCGGACGGCCGATCGCCGCCGCAAGCGGCAATGGGACCGCGCGGCCACCGCGCGGCCACCGCGCGGGCGGCACCCGCGCGGACCCGCAACCGCGCGGGCACCGCGCGGCGCCGCGCGGCTACCACGTGGGCGGCCCCCCGCGCGGACCCGCAACCGCGCGGGCACCGCGCGGGCGCCGCGCTGCTACCACGTGGGCGGCCCCCGCGCGGACCCGCAACCGCGCGGGCACCGCGTGGGTGCCGCGCGGCTGCCGCGCGGGCGGCACCCGCGCGGACCCGCAACCGCGCGGGCACAGCTCGGCTGCCGCGCGGGGCGGCACCCACGCGGACCCGCAACCGCGCGGGCGCCGCGCGGGGTACCCACGCGGGCGCCGCGCGGGCAACCCCGCGCGCGGGCGCCGTGCGGGGCCGCACCCGCGCGGGCGTCGCGCGGCCGCCGCACGGGCAGCACCCACGTGAGGCGCCGCGCCGCGTGGGCGCCGTCCGCGGAGACACGCCGCGCGGTTCCAAACCGCGCGGGGCTCCGACGGACGGCGACGGCGGCGCGGGATTCCGGTTTTCGTCAACCCGGACGGTGTTGGACTTTTCCATCGAAAAGAGTAAATTGGGTCTTTTGTTTTGGGATGTTAGTACACGTTTTTGACTATAGTTATCCTTGCGGACTTTCTTTAGGTCCAGGTGCGCAGCGGGGGTGCGCGAAGGATTCAGGTGTTCCGATTTCTCTTCAACTAGGTGGGTACGGTTGCTATAAGTGCAACAAGTGTAGTAAGTGCATCTATCATCATTAAAATGCTCTGAATTGGTCTAACAAAGTAGATGGACAGTTTAACCTTTCGCATAATTGTATTTTATCTAACAATTGAAGCGGCTGCGGTCGCGGTGCTCACTACACGCCGATCTCGGCAAATCCGTTTTCGGATGCTGCACGTACACAGGCGGATTGGCCTCCGCATGGGTGTACTTTTCCGGAGAAGTGGTCTTTTTGACCCGTGTACCTCACAAAGGGGTGAGAGCCGTGAGGACCTCTTCGCGCCTGCTGCAAATAGCACACCAGCACCGTGAAGAGGTTAAAAGCATCAAAAAGGTGTTTGTGCACGAGGGGAGACTTTATTCTCTCCGACAGGTACTCTGGGGTTGGTGCCCAACTTAATTGATAAATCTGGGGTTGGTGCCCAGCTTAATTATGTACAGGGTTTTAGCGAAAGGTTCCGGTGTAATCGGTTTGTTCCTTATTCCTTATTGATATTTAGACATCTACTTTGTTTGTCACTGACTTTACCCACTCCGTGACAGGTATTACTAGGTGCGTTAGCCGGGATGGCGGTGAGACAGCGTCGCGAGGACCGTAGTCAGGATACTTGGGTTTTTATCTTATTTTCCCTCATGCCCTAATTAGTTATTTTGCTTGTGGGCTTTATTAGTCGTGGACATGTATTAGTTAGCACTGTGGATGAGATGTACTTTTGCGTTTAGATACTTTTAGTGATGTTTTCTTATGCGGCACGCTTTCATGAAAAACTAAATGATTTCGAAAATGTTTTCTCAAAACGAAGTGCCGTGTGGGCACGGGTTTTGCAACCGCTGGTTTTATCCCTTCCAAACGGTGACGCCGCTTTAATAACTCGCTCGAAAAAAACCAGGTGTCGAGTGGACACCGGTCTTTTAAAACATTAGTTAAATTACTGTACTCTGTTTGACGATGTATGTCTATTGTATGGTTGATGGTTGATGTATGATGTTGTAAATGAGACGCCGTGCATATGCAAAGGAGACTCTGTCCGTGGGCAGAGAGAATTTGTGTATGTGGCGGTCTGGCACGCACCGGAGATGAGGTTTAAGTTACCTTGTTAAGAAAAAAAATAATACACGCAATTTTTCGCTTTGATAGACTCAAAAACCCCCGGGGGCGTGACACTGCGACCCGGGCTCGCCAACAGATCCGCCACCTATGCAAAATCCCGCATAGGCAAAGCGTCCAACCTGCAAAAGTATCATCTAACAATTAAATAGATATCAGAGCTGAAGGAAACCAGTTGTAATAAAAATCTAAATCACTGTACAACTGAAAAATAAAAGTATAATATCCATCTCCCATAAATAATGATGCAATAATCCGGTCCACCGAAACTGTAATACAAGTAAAAGACACCAATACAACATCTATAAATCCCAAAAAGGGAGATAAACTGAAATAATAAAATACAACTATGTATAGTGAAACCCACAATCCTGGTTGGTACATCTATCCCACTGTAGAAATCAACACTGGTAGGGATCTATCTCGCGACTCCCTCGCCTCGAACCGTCAACCGAAAGATCAGCAACTCCCGCAGCAGACACTGCAAAACAAAGGGAGGAAAGAGGGAAACAACAATGGGGGTAAGAACCACTAGTAAAACCAGTAGCCTCCCCCTGTGGGTAAAGCCTCAAACCCTGACGTACCCACTAAGTCTACCAGAGGTAAGAGAAGGAATAAGAGATGTGGTAAGCTATAAACAGAAATACTGATAAGAGGAAGCTACCACTAGTATGCCTCGAAATACCGTGCTAAGAAGTATAGCTAAATGTATGCATCAGTATTTAAATGCCTGCCTGAATAAACCCAATCTAGTGCCACCAGTAAAACTGGTACTGCCTGTTGTGCCTTGCCTGTATCGGGTATGCTGGCCGACGCATAACACCGATGAAAAGGAGTCTCAAGGACACAAAGTATGTATATCGCACACTCCGGAGTGGCACTCGAGGGGAGCGACCCACACGAGTAAAGTATCTCAGTAACAAGTATCATGGTAATATAAATCAGCAGTACTGGATCACGACTCTGATCAAAGTGGGAAAAACCCAACCACTAAAGAAAGCCCGATCCCCCCGATCTGATGCAATCGAAACTACCCGGTCGACCGCCCAATGTCTGCAGTCGCCGCAATACCCTGTCCTCAAGCCAGCCTGTCCCAGATCCCAAGAATCTATCTACACTATCCCAAAACCCCCTGCTCGCGCACGAGCTACAAATACCCTGAGCCTACTATGAAAGGAGAAAGGCAAGAACATGGTTTCTCCTAAGTCAAGTCCAACATGATAGTGTAGCAGAAAAAAGTAGCCTATCTAGATGTCCATACAAGCATGCAAGTGTCCTCATGTAGAATAAAAGAAAGGCATCTAACAGTGTTCTTACACCCATTAGAGCATGATATCCCAGTATAATAATCAATCGCGTAGGAGGTTAAATGCTAACATGGCATAAACCAAGTTTACACAAGCATGCAAGTTTTCTCATTTGGAAATAAAGAGAGAATAGTAACCATCACGATTTTCACATAACGAGAGTCAGGAGATAACCGACAACAATTAATCTCACACAAATTAGATCAAGATTAAGAAGTTAACTATTCTCACACCACCACTAACCACCCTCACATGAACAGTCCATTCACACATAGATATGTCGAAGATCATTTAACCTCACTTAAATATGGACATTCAATCAACTATCACCAATGAATATGCTAAGGTTCTACAACCTTCATTTATCTCCCATAGGATGCACATAGAATCCACCAACAACATTCTTTTCCACATAAGCCAAATCGCCGACCAACCACAATACACAATCTCTCATAAAATAGTCTAAGGATCAACCATTATGGCAACCATAACAAGATGTAGAATGAAGGTCGACAAAGTCAATTATACTCATATAGATAAGTCAAGAATCATTTAACATATAACCTCTCACGACATAGGTTCAAGAATTATCAACAAGATCACCCTCACATACCCATGATAGCCATTCACACTTAGCCCATATGACATTCACATAAAGCCACAATAACCCTTCTCACATAGCAACCATGTCCTTCTCACATCAACCAACCCAACATTCACACTTGAGTTAATGAACCATTCGCATATAGCCACCAAAATTATTCTCTCATAAATTATGCAAGTCCTCTTCATACAATAGCCAATCCTTCACATACATCCACCAAAATCATTCTCACATGAATCAAGTTAACCATTCATCACAAAGGGTAGGCTAAAGATTAATTTTCCCAATTACTCTCACATAGCCATAAATTTAAGGATGATCGCTTATAATCGCTTCATATGAGATAATGCAACATCAATCAACTATTCATTCACATGTGTATACACTGAGGATCAATTAACTTAATCTAAACATGGATATCCAAGCATATTATACCAAGGAGAAGAGAACAACAATCAACTATGCCATGAGGGAAACCAATAGCCCGAGTGGGTAAATCGTTGTTTTCGGAAAAGCAAAACCACCCACCTGAAACTTGACGATCCGATGCCCGATCTAGTTGAATTTTGGCGTGAGTAATCTTTATCCTCCCAGGAGTCCGATGCCGCAAAAATCATCCAAATCCGCCTCACGGAGTGGCACAATCACTGAAACAAAGCACGCTGCGCAATTAAATTCCAGAATTTCAGCAATTGAAATTAAGTTTGAGAAGATGTAAGTGCAGCCCCAAATACCTCAAGATGAAGTTCCTAGCAGTAAAACAAAGGTGTCCTCTTTCATTCAAACATCTTCAAGTCCTCAAAAATCCAACATTAATTTCCCTTAACATTCAAATGAAGCAAAAATCACAATGCTGTCCAAAAACTGCTAACATAAACTTGCTAGCATTTCCAAGCTTAATTAGGGGCTTTTCCATAGAGCTTTATCCACATATCACAAAAGAGAATTTGCTCACCTTGAAGTTACGAAGAAGTCCCAAATTTAATTTCTGAAAAAGACTTTATATCCACAAAGTTATCTGCATTCCAAGGTGCATTGCTCAAATCAAAACTAAAATAGGGACTGCAGTAATCCTTATAACAGCACTTGGAAAGATCATTAAAGTTACCTAACCAAACGTGCTCCAAATCCTACAAGAGAGGTACCATTGGACTCCTTGTCGAGATTAGATACAAATTGAGCGAAAGAACTCCAAATTTCATGCTCGAATGAAGGAGAAAACCCATAAACACTTTGAACTATCCACCAAGTTCCATCTGTACACGAGTGCAGCAAGGTTCTCCAAAGATCATGCATAAACCCTAATAAAATCTCAGATCTGGGGAAAATGATACATACCAATATTGTAGATCTTCGAGTCCTAAAGTTTCCCCGCAAAAATCATCCAAACATTCCCACCGTCTGCCCAGAAAGGCCAAAACACTGAAGACTGTTCAGGATTCCAGACTGAAATGAAGAGGCCCAACGATGGCCTTTAAACTCTATAATATCATGAGATCTGAGGGAATAGTTGAATACAAATATTGTAGCCTTACCTCTTGTGAAAACATAGAACCAAAAATGAGCTCAAGATACCAAGAAATGAGTCCTGGGGAATTTTTGCACTGAAACACGACGGGAAGGTCCACCAACAGCAACAATGGGGGTGCTTGCCTCAAGGAGAAGATGATGGTGATGAAGCCTCTTTAGTCCATCTCTTTGCTGATGAAGATGAAGGAGGGTTGCAGATGAGTGCTCTGTAGAAGTCACCAAAGTTGGAAGCTCCAAAAGTGGGAGAAGGAGGAGGAGGAAGCTCATAAATAGAAGAAGAAGAAGAATGAGAGAAGAAAGAACCAAAAATGGGTTCACTGTGCAGAGCACAGTGCTGGGCCAGGCCCAAACCCTGGCCCAGCCCGCCGCGCCAGGGGGCACGTGGCGCCCCGCCCTCGGGTGGAGGGCCCGGATGCGTCCACGCCCGACGCGGCGCCCGCCAATGGCGCGGCGCCGCGTGTCCCCTGCGCTGGGACGCGCAAGGCAGCGCGCGCATGTGGGCGCGCTCTGCCCAACGCAAGCGCGCCGCGTGGCCCGCGCCCGCCTCTCCTGTGCCGCCGCATGGAAGACCGAGCGGCCAGTGTGCCTGGTGTACGCGCGCCCCTGTGGACCGGCCGCCTGAAAAGATCCAATAAGCTCCAAAAAAATGCCACTTTTTGCTGTTTTCACGCGCTGAGTCCAATTCCGAACTCCAAAATTCCAAATAATGCAACCAAATAGCCATTTTACTCGTTTTTCCGCGCTGAATCCAAATACGATATCCGTTTTGCAAGAATCCACTTCTATTTTTCGACGAAACTCCCAATTAAGCAATCTTGATCTATTTCTCGCACTGAGTCCGTTTCTTGGGTCCGATTTGCGCGCAGCCAACACTATCCACAGAAATTGGCCTCCACAAGTTGTCGATCACACTGTAATGACCACGAAGATCTGGGTCTTCATAGTGGGTGTAAGCTCCATGAGGATAACCGTCGTCAACCTGTGCCGTACACCTCCCGCGACACTCAGTCGCACCATTGTAGCATAAGGACTCATTTAGTGACCTGGGGTTGTGTAATGTCATGACTTTTCGAGTAATACTTTACCCTACTGCTAATAAAGTACTTTTTAGGAAAGCTGAATTATCGAGTTTTCTTAAGTTGACCGTCGTACTACACGGCCATTTTTCTGTGAAAGGGCTCAAAAAACGATGACCGACGGTGCGATCGGATTTGAAATCCGACCTAGGGACCTCCCGGAATAGGGTTATTAGGGTTGCGGTGACTTAGCGCGCATCAGAATCCATGCAGAATATCCGGCACGCTTTCCGAGGACATGTGGAATTATCTCGTGTAACTTAAATAATTATTTAATTGTTAATATATATCGGATGTGGGTTTTATTCGTACGTACTAAGAGGAAACCCCACTTTTCGCAAAGGAGAAAAACCCTAGCCGGAGAGAAAAAGAAAGAAACGAGAAACGAAACCCTAGCCGGAGAGAAAAAGAAAGAAAAGAAAAGAACGAAACCCTAACCGGAGGAAAAAGAGAAGAGAGAGGAAGAAAGCGGAGGAGTCCGATCGCCCCGATCAATGTGCTGGAAACGGGAGTGCGAACGGATCGTCTTCCCCGTCGGAATCGGGGTAAGAGAAGTTTGTTTTACGGTATTGTTTGGGGTTTTCGTGTCTATTTCTTAAGTCATCATCGCCGCCTCCGTCGCTGTCGTCATCGCCGCCGCCGGCGCCGCGCCGCGCGACCAAGCCGCGGGGCGCCATCCACAGATGGCGGCACCCGCGCGGGTAAGGGCCGCGCTGGGCACCGCCCGCAAGTGGCGCGCGCCGCGCGGCCTTGTGCCACGCAGGGCGCCACCTGCGGGCGGCGCGCGCCAGGCCGCGGGCGGCGGCGCCCGCACGGGCAGGCGCCGTGCGGGCGCCACCCGCAGGTGGCGCACGCCGCGCGGCCTCGTGCCGCGCGGGGTGTCACCCGCGGGCGGCGGTGCCCACGGGTGGGCGCCGCGCGGGGCGCCGCAAGCAGGTGGCGCGCGCCGCGTGGCCTTGTGCCGCGCGGGGCGCCGCCCGCGGGCGGCGGCACCCGCGCAGGCAGGCGCCGTGCCGGCGCCACCCACAGGTGGCGCGTGCCGCGCGGCCTCGTGCCGCACGGGGCGCCACCCGCGGGCGGCGGCACCCGCGCGGGTAGGCGCCGTGCGCGGCACCGCCCGCAGGTGGCGAGCGCTGCGCGGCCTTGTGCGGCACGGGGCGCCACCCGTGGGCGGCGGCACCCGCACAGGCAGGCGCCGTGCGGGCGCCACCCGCAGGTGGCGCGCGCCGCCCGACCTCGTGCCGCGCGGGGCGCCACCCGCGGGCGGCGGCGCCGCACGCGTAGACGCCGCGCGGGGGTGCCGCCGTGCGTCGTGAGCGACGCCGTTACTGGGCTATGTTGTGTTTTTGGGTCTTGGTTTCCATTTTCAGAGCAAGGTGCGTTTATGTTGACTTATCGTTCGTTTGGGGACTTCTTTACGTCCAGGTGCTGAGCGAGATCGTGTCGTGATTCGAGGTGTCCCTATCTTCACGCTTCGAGGTGGGTACCCTTGTTGTTTTTTGAAGTGTGGTTCCATTTAGTAAAACGTGAGAGTAGAGTAGAGGTGCAAATTGTTATTGTCTAACCCCCGTATTCGCATTAGTATTCCTCTTTGTTATTATCTGTTGTGACTGAGCGTCGCGGTGCTCTATGTTACACAATGGCTGCGGTCATTCTACTCAAGGTTTGCTTACACGCACACCGGCGGTTTGGCCAGCGATAGGGTGTACTTTTCCGGAATTGTGGTACGTTGACCCGTGTACCCCACGAAGGTAAAGGTGTCGAGTGGGGACCCCACACGGTTACTATAGGTGCAGCACTAGTACCGTGGAGGGGTTAAAGGCAATGCGCGAGCAAAGTGATTGTTCACGATGGGGTCTTTAAACCTTCCGACAGATGTTCTATTATTTAAAATAGGGGATACGGTGACTCATGAGGGGAAAAGCGAAATGTTCCGGTGTATCGGTTTGTCTTTCCAATACTCTTTATTGCTATGTTCATCTACTTTATTTGTCACTGACTTTCCTACACTGTGACAGGTCCGACTAGGTGTAGTAGCCAGGACGATGGTGAGGCAGCGTCTAGAGGACATTAGCCATATGAGGCTTTATTCCGTCGTTCTTGCTTTGGGTTATCTCATCTCCTTTCTATTTAGTTAAATAGTTATCAATTGCTTGGCTGTGGAATAATGCGGATGTTGGATTGAGAGTTTACTTTAGTGATGTGATCTTTGTTATGCTTTTTATTGACTTGTATGCGCCATGTTTTATACTAAACAAAAGGGTTTCAAAAATGTTTTCCAAAACCAAGTGTCGTGTGGGCACTACTTTGTAAACCTCTGGATTTATCCTTTCGAAAGATGTAGCCGCCCTAAAGAGACTTGCGAGAATGCTTTAGAAAATTGGGTGTCATGTGGACACCGTTTGTAAACCCGTAGTCTCATCTTTTAATGTCGAGAATGAAAACTTTAATTGTGAACAATTTTGATACTCTCTCTCGTTGTATTCACTGTGACTGTGTGGTTGAGGAAGATGTTGTTAATGTAACGTCGTGCATATACAAAGAACACTCTGTCCGTCTATAGAGTGAATTTGTATATGTGGCGGGTCTGACGCGCACCGGTAGACGAGGTTGTTTTCAAAAGAAAAAAAAAAAGGTATACGCTTTTCCGCTCTTAACCCAAATCCTCCGGGGCGTGACAGGTTGAATTACCTTACATTTTCTCTTGAAGTGATAAATAACTAGTCCAAACATTCTCAGATTCTTTTATAAGAGTTTCAGTAAAATAGTAGACGGGTAGGGGAGGTCTGAAGGCCACCGCTTCCCAAGATACGGTACCCAACTCGAAATCAGTCGCCCGAAACACCCGAACGATCCGAACCTACAGAGTCCCCAAGAAGAAACATCAGTAACCAACCGTGCCCCGCGGCACAAAACCTGACCCCCGTCCGGATAACGCCGGACCCCTCCTACCTTACGCGGCGCAAGAACACCAAGGTGCGGCGGTGCTAGCTTAGTCCCGCGCGATAAACAACCTCCCAAGCGTACATCGCGCCCTAGCACAGCGCGCTGTCAAGCACCCGCTGTCACGCCCCGGAACCCGGGCTCGCCAACAGATCCGCCGTGCACACGGGATTTCCCGAGTACACGAAGCGCTGGTAACCTGCTCCGATATAATATGAACAATAAAAGAGCATAATACAGAGCTGGAGTAGAATAACCACATAGTATCTCAGACTGGAACTACAAATAAAGCAGTAATAAGTACAATAATCTCTCAGCTCACCAAATAGTACAACCTACTGGCAGAAGCCAGACCCAAATAAAAGGAGGATACCACAGTCTGAGTGAAGGGTACAACGTCTATTTACAGCTCTCAATCTCACAGGAGATCTATCTATTCTGCGATCCCCTTACCTCGATCCGCTGCCGAAGGCCTAGCAGCTCCTGCAGATGACTCTGCAAAATAAAGGAGAAGAAAGAAACAGAAATAACAATAGGGGGTGAGAACTACCAGATAAACCAGCAGCCTCCCCTAGTGGGTAAAACCTCAACTCTGACGCACCCACTAGGACTACTAGAGGCAAAAGGGAGAAGTGGTAAAATACATAAGATGCTGAAACAGGAAAACTACCACTACTATGCTGTCAAAACTGTATGCATGCATCAGAAATGGTATCTGTCCAAATAAATCCAATCTAGACACCAGTAACAACTGGTACTGCCTGCTCAGCGGAATCTGCACACACGGCTCGAAACCGCGGGATCGGCTCGCACGGCTCGCATCCCAACATAAGTATCAGACCGGCACACACGGCTGGGTCTGAAAAAGCCCACCTCCGGAGTGGCACTCGAGGGGAGCGACCCACACGAGTAAAGCATCTCTGTCATCAGTATCTCAAGTATCTCTGTAGCACATATCTCAATATAGCAGGACTGGATCATAACTATGATCAAAGTGGGAAACTCCATCCACTACAGAAACCCAATCCCCAGCTGATGTAACAAACCAGACTCAACCCCAATCTGATGCAAGGGTAAACATCTGGTCGACCGCCTACTGTCCGCGGTTACCGTAATACCCCACAAATCCACAATCTAATGCAATTTCGACTACACTATCCCAAACCCCTGCTCACACTTGAGCAACAAGCCTCTGGATGCACAGGACAACAATGAAACATGTACAAATCTCAAGATGATAGT
Organism: Tillandsia leiboldiana; assembly: GCA_029204045.2. Lineage (NCBI taxonomy): Eukaryota > Viridiplantae > Streptophyta > Magnoliopsida > Poales > Bromeliaceae > Tillandsia > Tillandsia leiboldiana. The sequence continues at coordinate 59,195 of JAQNDB010000432.1, read as the reverse complement.
GTAGCAATAAATAGTGGCTAACTAGATGAGCAAGAAAGCATGCCATTATTTAAAAGCTGTAGAAAAGTGTCAAATATTTATTTTAAAAAGATTGATTGTTATAAAAGTTATTGCATGCGAGATTATCGCCTTTGTCCGAATCACAGTGTCCCAATATAAGTTATCTGTGGGGTTATATTAAATTTTAGGAGAGTTCGTCCCAGCGGTTCTCATCAATTGTCCTGTTAGTTGTCCTGTTAGTTTGTCCTGTTAGTTTGTCCTGTTAGTTGTCCCAATGGTTCTCATCAATGGTCATATTAGTTTGTCCCAATTGTTCTCATCAATTGTCATATTAGTTTATCCCAATTGTTCTCATCAATTAAATTTTAGGGGAGTTCCAGTAATCCCAGTGAGCTTGTCAAAAATGAGGTAAGCAACAACCGCCCACCTCGAACAGCTCAAATCACACGCAGATAGTCTCCTGGCTGTCCACAGTCCTCTGGAACTGCTGTCTGCCGAAAACGGTGCCCTACAGCAACACACATTGCACAGGGTGTAACTATATTATTCATAAAAATACAGCTTTTGCTGTTTTTCAAATAGCACGAAAAGAGAGGAGTTTTTCACCTCTGTATAGTGCTCACAAAAATCCATAAAAATTACGGTTCCGTTCCTCGCGAAGAGTAGATCAAAATCGACTCGTTAAACGTCTCGATCTGATGCTCCTACGCCAAGATAAAAATCAGAGAAGTCGATTCTGTCCAGAAATTTCCACAGCAAAAAGGGGGGTCAAAGAGACCTCGGGAATCGTGCCAAAAGTACGAAATAGAGCAAAGTGATCAACACAAAAATCAAAGCCTTACCTCTTAGGAACGCGCTGTCGTGAAAATCGTCCAGAAATTCCTCCTGGTTAGCACTCAGGGAATTTCCGACGGAACTGCGACAGGAAATGGGCCGAAAAAGAAAACCGTCGCAGTGCGCCGCGTCGCAGATAACTCTTTATCTGTAACTCCAAAAATTCTAAAATCTGGAGGAGAGAGAGAGGAGAGAGAGAGGAATATTTTTCCTAAAGGGTCCAACCTCAGATTCTCTCTCTACGGCACGCAAACCGAGGTGGGAATGAGGAGGGGTGGGGATTGCTATTTATAATGGGCTGAGGCTCCACACAGGATCGGATCCGAACAGGAAACACCGAAACGGGCCAACCAAAATGCGCCACGTGTCCACAAAACAGGAAACAGCCTGTGCAAGGGCCACTCAGAAGCTGCCACGTGTCCACGTGGTGCACAGGCCCGGTGTCACGCCCCGGGGTCGAACCTGCGACCCGGGCTCGCCAACAGACCCGCCGTCTGTGCGGAAACTGCCGCACAGACGAAGCGTCTAACCTGCAGAAAGGGATCTAGCCATACAAGTATCAGAGCAAAGAGGTGCAATACTGAAATAAGTAAACTGCATACAAGAGTCACTAAGTGAAAAGTCCAGGTACAACATCCGCTACCTCCCAAAAAGGGGTACACCACCACTAACAAGTACAAAAGTGGGAAACCAAAAACACCCGAGTAGCTCTACCTGTGACTCTACAGACCCCGGTGGCACTAGTCGGCCAAGCCCTTGCCACGGTCTGAAGACTCCGCACGTGCCGGCCCGAGAAAGTCCGCCTCAGAATCACCTGTCACACACGGCGGGTGTGAGATCAACAGAAAAGTCAGATCTCAGTGGGTACCGATGCCCTATCCTCGGTAGCCCACCAAGTCCACTGGAGGCAAAGACAGATAGATAGATAGATAGATAATACTGGAATGAAAGCTGTGAGTAAATCTATCACTATATGCCTCAATGCAATGCTGTACTAAATGACATCTAGAATAAAATGAAAATGACCACCCGCACATGTCATTTCCCGCAGCCACCCGGTAGCACGGCCGAGGGCGAGCTTCCACTGGTATCTCGGCCAGGGAAGTACTCTCCTGGTAACTCGGCCAAGGACAAATCCTCCCGGTAACTCGGCCGGGGAAAGGTACCCTCCTGGTGACTCGGCCAGGGAAAATGCCCTCCCGGTAACTCGGCCGGGGAAAAACCCTCCTGGTAACTCGGCCAGGGCTTCGAATGCAGCTGTGCAATCCAGAGCGTACACCACTCAGCATAATACGCGTCCCAGTCAAAAAATATAACCCGCGACCTGCGCGGCCGACCCGCACTTGCCTGATAGCACAAGGTCACAATACCTTTGCGTCGGAAAGAAAATGGGCATCCCGTGATCCTTTCAGAAGAACCCAACCCACCTGCGAAGAGTCCGCAATCCGTGCGCCAAACAGAGGTCCAGGTGAGGTCCAACAGCTCCACGTAGTACCAAGCACACCACAGTCCTCGTAGTCGAGCTAATCCCTCAGTCGCACTCGCCGAGGCTCGCCGCGCCCACAGTCGGCTCCACACCCTCGCGGCGAAGGCAAAAGGGTCAAGAACACCCCTTTCCTGCTCCTTCTTCTTCTTCCTCTATCCTTCCTTTTTTCCCTCTGCTTCAGACCACCCAAAAAGGTTAGCTGGGAGAAGGGTTTGGTGAGGTCCAACAGCATTAGGAAAGTACAAAAAAGAACAAAAGTTTAATTAAGGCAATTAAATGAATAAAATAATCAAAAAAAAGCCACAACAACTCACTTTTCGACCTCCGCACCTCCGCCGCCGCCCGGAACCACCCGAACACCGCTGTAAATCGAAAATACACGCGCTCACGCCTTTTTCCAGAAAAAAAAACCAGTCGGTGGAGTCAGAAAGCTCAACCCAAAAACCGGTACACTACACCCGGTCCCCGCGCCGGGTCTTCCGGAAGATGTCGGCCAATAGGGGAGCGCCACGTGTCACCCTCCCACGTGCTTCTAGAAGCCGGCCGGCCAATGGGGAAGCGCCACGTGGCAAGGGGAGACTTCGGTGCACCCGGTGCACGCCATGCCGTGGACCGCGCACCAGCGCCCCCTGCCCGCGCCTGCCTGCGCTGCCCGTGCCGCGCGCCGCCGCCCTCTGCCGCTGTGCCGCCGCTGCGCCGCTGCCCGCCGCCGTGCGCCGCCGCCGCTCGCCGGTCGCCGGAACAGTAATTCCGGCGGCCGGAGTTACTGTTACGGCGTGAACAGTAATTTTGCGCCGAAAAATTAAAGTAAATATACCGTTTCGATCGTTTTCGCGCGCTGAGTCCAAATACGACGTCCATTTCGCCAAATTCTCATCCGAAATTTTGCCGAAAGCTCCCGGAAAATTCTATTTGCTCCGATTTTCGCGCAGAGTCTATTTTAAATGTCCAATTTTGATTCTACAAGCTCTGTTTCACCGAATAAGCTCCCTACAGTCACTGTTTAATGTTGCACAGTTCCTGCGGGAGTCCGGATCATCACATCCTCCCCCACTAAAAGAGTTTCGTCCTCGAAACGAGACTAAACAATAATCCTCAGTCCGATGTCTCGAATAAGTAGGGGTGAGCATCCCTCATCTCCGACTCGAGCTCCCATGTAGCCTCGCGCTCGTCATGATTGCCCCATTGGATTTTCACATAGGGAATGGCCCGATTGCGCAATTCTCTCACCTCTCGGTCCATAATTTGCAGTGGGCGCTCCTCATACCTCAAATCTTTGCTAATCTCAAGCGGTGCGAAGTCGATGACGTGCGATGGGTCGAAGACATACTTCCTCAAGGTAGAGACATGAAATACATCATGGACACCAGCAAGCCTCGGAGGAAGTGCAAGTCGGTAGGCAACTGGCCCGATACGCTCCAATACCTCAAAGGGTCCAATGTATCGGGGGCTAAGCTTTCCACGAATGGCGAATCTCCTGATTCCTTTGGACGGCGAGACTTTCAGGAATACGTGCTCTCCAACTTGAAATTCTAAGTCTCGTCGCTGAATATCGGCATAACTCCTTTGTCGGCTTTGGGCGGTTTGAAGATGCCGTTGAATCACTCGGACCTTCTCCTCTGCCTCTAACAATATATCTGGTCCCAAGGTCCGCCTCTCGCCCACGTCACTCCAATAAAGCGGTGATCGACACTTGCGTCCATACAACGCTTCAAACGGAGCCATCTGAATGCTTGCTTGAAAGCTATTGTTGTACGCGAACTCAGCCAAGGATAAGTGTCGAATCCACCCTCCGCCGAAATCCAAGACACAAGCCCTCAGCATGTCCTCCAGGATTTGTATCGTCCGTTCTGACTGTCCATCCGTCTGCGGATGAAAAGCAGTACTGAACCTAAGCTGAGTTCCCAAGGTTGTCTGCAAACTCATCCAGAAACGCGAAACAAACCTCGGGTCTCTATCTGATACAATGGAGGCTGGTACTCCATGTAATCTAACTATCTCGTCTAGATAAAGCTGGGCTAGTCGCTCAAGTGGCCACGTAGTCTGCGTGGGCAGAAAGTGCGCCGACTTGGTAAGTCGATCTACAACTACCCAGATCGCATCGGCTCCTCCTTGTGCCTTTGGTAGTCCGACCACAAAGTCCATCATAATGTGGTCCCATTTCCACTCGGGAATTGGGAGACTCTGTAACTTGCCAGCTGGCACTCGATGCTCAGCTTTCACCTGCTGACAAGTTAAACACTGGGCCACAAATCTCCCAATATCCCTTTTCATGCCTTTCCACCAGAAGTGTGCCTTGAGGTCCTTATACATCTTAGTCCCACCAGGATGTAGGGTATAAGATGTATAATGGGCCTCTCGCAATATCTGTTCTCTAATCTCCACATCTATTGGCACACATGCTCGGTTCCTGTACCTCAGTACTCCCGAGGCATCTACCGTGAAGTCCCCTGACTGATCACTCGGAATATGATCTCTAATCCTGGTCAAGTGGGGGTCCTCACTCTGTTTCTCCCTGATCCTGTCCAGCAGAGTGGGCTGCAAGACTAAAGATGTCAGTCTAGCAGTGACCCCAGGGGACACAACCTCTATCTCGAGTCGTCTCATCTCCTCTAATAGCGGCGCTTGGTCTGTGATCAACATAGACAAACTTTGCACCGCTCTTCTACTCAAGGCGTCAGCAACCACATTAGCCTTGCCCGGGTGGTAGAGAATATCTACATCATAATCCTTTAATAGCTCTAACCACCTACGTTGCCTAAAATTCAACTCCTTCTGCGTGAACAGGTATTTTAGGCTCTTGTGGTCGGTGTAGATTTCACAATGCTCCCCATACAGATAATGGCGCCAGAGCTTTAGCGCAAACACTACAGCTGCAAGCTCCAAGTCATGGGTAGGGTAGTTTTTCTCATATTCTTTGAGTTGTCTTGATGCATATGCAATCACCCTCCCTTCCTGCATCAACACATATCCGAGTCCACTGTGTGATGCATCGCTGTAGATCACATATCCTTTTCCCATAACAGGAAGGGAAAGGATAGGAGCGGTCATCAGTCTATTCTTCAGCTCCTCAAAGCTCTTTTGACAGTCCTCACTCCAGATAAACTTCACTCCCTTACGCGTCAAGCGAGTGAGGGGTGTGGAGAGCTTCGCAAAGCCTTCCACAAACCGACGGTAATACCCAGCTAAACCCATAAAGCTACGTACCTCAGAAACCGTCGTCGGTCGGGGCCAATCACGGACTGCCTCAATCTTCACTGGGTCCACTGCCACACCCGCGGCAGAAATCACATGGCCCAAGAAGACTACCTTCCGAAGCCAAAACTCGCACTTTGCCAGTTTGGCAAACAACTTCTTCTCTCATAGAAGTTGCAGCACAATCCTCAAGTGCTCCTCATGCTCCGCATCACTTCGGGAGTAGACCAAGATATCATCAATGAACACTACCACGAATCGATCTAAGTACGGTCGGAAGATCCGGTTCATTAAATCCATGAATGCGGCAGGGGCATTAGTTAGCCCAAAAGGCATAACTGTAAATTCATAATGTCCATACCATGATCTAAATGCCGTTTTCGGAATATCTTCGGCCTTCACCTTCAACTGGTGGTAACCGGACTGCAAATCTATCTTAGAGAAGACACAAGACCCTTGCAGCTGATCAAAAAGATCATCGATGCGCGGCAAAGGGTACTTGTTCTTGATGGTCACTTTATTTAATTCCCTATAGTCCACACACAATCGAAGTGACCCATCCTTCTTTTTCACGAATAGCACCGGCGCTCCCCAAGGCGATACACTCGGCCTAATAAAACCCTTATCCATTAAATCCTGAAGTTGCGCCTTAAGCTCTCGCAACTCAGCCGGTGCCATCCGGTAAGGAGCCTTAGAGATTGGCGCAGTTCCTGGGACTACGTCAACTACAAACTCAATTTCCCTATCTGGCGGCATGCTAGTAAGCTCAGGGGGAAAAACATCCGGGAACTCGCGGGCAATAGGGATATCCCCGAGTCCCGGCGCCGCCGTAGGCCCCTCAACAACACTAGCCAAAAAGGCTACACATCCTCGACGGATCATCTGCTTTGCTCGGGAAGTCGAAACCATAGAGGCAAAGAAAGCACTCTGACATCCCCGATATACCAACATCTCCTGGCCTGGCTCTCTAAAAGTGACGGTCCTTGCGGCACAATCAATAGTCGCAAAATACCGAGCCAGCCAGTCCATCCCGAGGACCACATCGAAGTCCTTCAATTGTCTCAGGACCAACAGGTCTGCTGGCATAATCCAGGACTCGATTTGCATCGGGCAGGACCAACAACACTCCTCCACGTGCAAGGTGTGATCGGGAATCTGAACCTTTCGTGCACGTGGCAAAAGTCCTACCTCTAACCCATGTAATGATGCAAATGATTTACTAATAAAAGAATGTGATGCTCCCGTATCAAATAAAGTACGAGTCCTAATATCAGAAAGTAAGGTGATACCTGCCACCACATAATCTGCGGCTGAAGAGTCCTCTACCTGCGCCGCATACACCCGCCCACTTTGAGCTGGAGGGCGGTACTCCGTGGGATGGGAAGAAGATGGCCTGCTTGCTGGAGCATATGGACGCTGAGCCGTCGACCGCTGTTGAGATGAAGATGGAGCAGATGCTGAAGAAGGGGTGGCGGGGGCCGAAAAGGGGCACGAAGCTTGAATGTGCCCGGGCTGTCCACATCTATAGCAGCGACCCCACCGCTTGTCGCAGGTGTTGGAAAAATGCTGACCTCCACAGAAAATACAACTGCCGGGGGCCCGTGGTTGTCGTGACTGCTGTTGCTGTTGAGACTGCCGTTGTCGTTGGGGCTGTCGCTGCGACCCACGCTGCGACGGCTGGGATCTCTGCTGTTGCTGCTGCCGCTGCTGGGGCCTCTGGGATCCACCAGGCCCTCGCCGCTCAGACCGTCCTTGGCCGGAAGACTGTGGCAGAGGCGGTCGTGGCGGCCTCCACGAACTAGCTTGTCCCCCAACCTCCGATGCCGGTCGCTTCGCCCCCGGGATCACCACGGGAGCTGGATCTACCTCCTCCATTACTACCTCCCCGCACTCAACGTAGAGTGCCTGCTCCATTGAGGCCTCCAAGGTCTGCAACCTTCGCGAGCGAACAAGTTGAAAAAGGTCCCGGCGCAACCCTCGCTCGAACATGTAAATCCGGTGCGCCTCATCCCTGGCCACGTTCGGTACACATGCCAACAACTGATTGAAATTGGCAATGTATTCGTGTACGGGCCGATTCCCCTGGCGAAGGTTTCTCATCTGCTCCTCCAATCTCTGTCGGACGCTTTCAGGGAAGAAAGCCCCGAGAACGAGACTGCGGAACTCCGCCCAGGTCAGGAGCTGAGCCCCAGGCGGACCAGCTGGTCGAACACGCCGCCACCATGCCTCGGCGTTGTGCTCCAAAAAGTTCGTCGCTAATACCACCTGATATCGCTCCTCGATAAACAACGTCTCAAAACGTCGCTCCATCGCCGTGATCCACGACTCTGCCTCCCACGGCTCTGCATTTTGCCCCGAAAAATGGGGTGGGTCAAACTGGCGGAACCTCATCAACAGGTCCACCACTCCCCGCTGTTCTGCCGGGGTCAGAGATCCTGTCAGCCCAGTCGGCTGTCCACCAGTACCCCGAGCAACAGGGGATGCCGGGGTCACCGGTACAGCTGGGGGATTCACAGCAGGGGAAGAAGGTACGGGAGAACTCTCCGGGGGTGCTACAACAAGCTGCGCCCTCTGTTCTAACATTTGCGTCAGCCGACCCATAGCCTCCTCCTGACGCCGAACAGCCTCTGACATCTGGGCCATCTGAGCTTGTAGCTCTGGCACATCACTCTGCTGGCCCTGCCCGGACTCCTCCTGGTCGGGCTCAGGGGAATCAGGCTGAGAACGCGTCAACATCCTACGTCGCGGAGGCATCCTACCACAAGAAACCACACTCAGTATCATATCCCCACACGACCCAATCTAGCGAAAGTCAAAGACATCCCCATATTTCTGTGACTTTATGTTGTCTGCAGCCAACATAACGGTTCACCAGAAATTGGGCATGTCGATCCCTCTTCTCTCACTGGAAGAGTCAAACAATAAATCAACGACTTTCACAAATATCACGTCTCTCGTACCCTATTATCCTAGGGTCTACCAAAAGCCTAGGGTTTCCTAAGTCCCAACTGACCTATCCCTAAGCTCTGATACCAACTTAATCTGTCACGCCCCGGAACCCGGGCTCGCCAACAGATCCGCCGTGCACACGGGATTTCCCGAGTACACGAAGCGCTGGTAACCTGCTCCGATATAATATGAACAATAAAAGAGCATAATACAGAGCTGGAGTAGAAAAACCACATAGTATCTCAGACTGGAACTACAAATAAAGCAGTAATAAGAACAATAATCTCTCAGCTCACCAAATAGTACAACCTGCTGGCAGAAGCCAGACCCAAATAAAAGGAGGATACCACAGTCTGAGTGAAGGGTACAACGTCTATTTACAACTCTCAATCTCACAGGAGATCTATCTATTCTGCGATCCCCTTACCTCGATCCGCTGCCGAAGGCCTAACAGCTCCTGCAGATGACTCTGCAAAATAAAGGAGAAGAAAGAAACAGAAATAACAATAGGGGGTGAGAACTACCAGATAAACCAGCAGCCTCCCCTAGTGGGTAAAACCTCAACTCTGACGCACCCACTAGGACTACTAGAGGCAAAAGGGAGAAGTGGTAAAATACATAAGATGCTGAAACAGGAAAACTACCACTACTATGCTGTCAAAACTGTATGCATGCCTCAGAAATGGTATCTGTCCAAATAAATCCAATCTAGACACCAGTAACAACTGGTACTGCCTGCTCAACGGAATCTGCACACACGGCTCGAAACCGCGGGATCGGCTCGCACGGCTCGCATCCCAACATAAGTATCAGACCGGCACACACGGCTGGGTCTGAAAAAGCCCACCTCCGGAGTGGCACTCGAGGGGAGCGACCCACACGAGTAAAGCATCTCTGTCATCAGTATCTCAAGTATCTCTGTAGCACATATCTCAATATAGCAGGACTGGATCATAACTATGATCAAAGTGGGAAACTCCATCCACTACAGAAACCCAATCCCCAGCTGATGCAATAAACCAGACTCAACCCCAATCTGATGCAAGGGTAAACATCTGGTCGACCGCCTACTGTCCGCGGTTACCGTAATACCCCACAAATCCACAATCTAATGCAATTTCGACTACACTATCCCAAACCCCTGCTCACACTTGAGCAACAAGCCTCTGGATGCACAGGACAACAATGAAACATGTACAAATCTCAAGATGATAGTGTAGCAATAAATAGTGGATAACTAGATGAGCAAGAAAGCATGCCATTATTTAAAAGCTGTAGAAAAGTGTCAAATATTTATTTTAAAAGATTGATTGTTATAAAAGTTATTGCATGCGAGATTATAGCCTTTGTCCGAATCACAGTGTCCCAATATAAGTTATCTGTGGGGTTATATTAAATTTTAGGAGAGTTCGTCCCAGCGGTTCTCATCAATTGTCCTGTTAGTTGTCCTGTTAGTTTGTCCTGTTAGTTTGTCCTGTTAGTTGTCCCAATGGTTCTCATCAATGGTCATATTAGTTTGTCCCAATTGTTCTCATCAATTGTCATATTAGTTTGTCCCAATTGTTCTCATCAATTAAATTTTAGGGGAGTTCCAGTAATCCCAGTGAGCTTGTTAAAAATGAGGTAAGCAACAACTGCCCACCTCGAACAGCTCAAATCACACCCAGATAGTCTCCTGGCTGTCCACAGTCCCCTGGAACTGCTGTCTGCCGAAAACGGTGCCCTACAGCAACACACATTGCACAGGGTGTAACTATATTATTCATAAAAATACAGCTTTTGCTGTTTTTCAAATAGCCGAAAAGAGAGGAGTTTTTCACCTCTATATAGTGCTCAGAAAATCCAGAAAAATTACGGTTGCGTTCCTCGCGAAGAGAAGATCAAATCGACTCTTTAAACGTCTCGATCTGATGCTCCTACACCAAGATAAAAATCAGAGAAGTCGATGCTGTCCAGAAATTTCCACAGCAAAAGGGGGGGTCAAAGAGACCTCGGGAATCGTGCCAAAGTATGAAATGGAGCAAAGTGATCAACATGAAAATCAAATCCTTACCTCTTAGGAACGCGCTGTCGTGAAAATCGTCCATAAATTTCCTCCTGGTTAGTACTCAGGGAATTTCCGACGGAACTGCGACGGGAAATGGGCCGAAAAAGAAAACCGTCGCAGTGCGCCGCATCGCACATAACTCTTTATCTGTAACTCCAAAAATTCTAAATCTGGAGGAGAGAGAGAGGAGAGAGAGAGGAATATTTTTCCTAAAGGGCCCAAACCTCAGATTCTCTCTCTACGGCACGCAAACCGAGGTGGGAATGAGGAGGGGTGGGGATTGCTATTTATAATGGGCTGAGGCTCCACACAGGATCGGATCCGAACAGGAAACACCGAAACGGGCCAACCAAAATGCGCCACGTGTCCACAAAACAGGAAACAGCCTGTGCAAGGGCCACTCAGAAGCTGCCACGTGTCCACGTGGTCCACAGGCCCGGTCCCCGCGCCGGGTCTTCCGGAAGATGTCGGCCAATAGGGAGCGCCACGTGTCACCCTACGACGTGCTTCTAGAAGCCGGCCGGCAATGGGGAAGCGCCACGTGGCAAGGGAGACTTCGTGCACCCGGTGCACGCCATGCCGTGGACCGCGCACCAGCGCCCCCTGCCCGTGCCTGCCCGCGCTGCCCGCGCCGCGCGCCGCCGCCCTCTGCCGCTCTGTGCCGCCGCTGCCCGCCGCCGTGCGCCGCCGCCCGCCGCGCTCGCCGGCGCCGGAACAGTAATTCCGGCGGCCGGAGTTACTGTTCCGGCGTGAACAGTAATTTTGCGCCGAAAAATTAAAGTAAATATACCGTTTCGATCGTTTTCGCGCGCTGAGTCCAAATCGACGTCCATTTCGCCAAATTCTCATCCGAAATTTTGCCGAAAGCTCCTGGAAATTCATTTGCTCGATTTTTGCGCAGAGTCTATTTAAATGTCCAATTTGATTCTACAAGCTCTGTTTCACCGAATAAGCTCCCTACAGTCACTGTTAATGTTGCACAGTTCCTGCGGGAGTCCGGATCATCACACCCGCAGTGCGGCATGCCCCGCGGAGGCAAGCTGGCGGGTGCGGCCCCGCGTGCGCGGGCAAGCACCCGCAAGCGCGGCAAGGCCCGGGCACGGCCAAGCCCTGGCGGCGCACGGCCCCACGTGCGCGGGATTCGCCCGCAGTGCGGCGCAGCCCCGCGCGGCCGGCTGGCTCCGCGCGGCCTCGCGCTGAGCGGGCATGCGCCCGCAGCGCTGCAAGGCCCCGCAGGCCCAGCGCTGCGTGGCCATGCGCCCGCACCGAAGGGTGGCCCCGCGTTGCGCGGCCATGCAACCGCAGCGCGGCGTGGCCCGCGCGGCCGGATGGCTGCGCATGGCCCCACGCTGCGCGGGCATGCGCCCGGAGCGCTGCAGGGCCCCGCGCGGCCAAGCCCTGGCGGCGCTCAGCCCCGCGCTGCGCGGCCCCGAGCTCCGCGGGCGTGCGCACCGCAGCGCAGCGTGGCCCCGCGCTGCGCGGCAATGCACCCACAGCGCGGCGTGGCCCAGCGCGGCCGGGTTGGCTGACGCGCGGCCCCGCGCTGCGCGGCATGCGCCCGCAACGCGGTGCGGCCCCGTGCTGCCGGCTTGCTGCGTGCGGCCCCACGCTGCAGGGCGTGCCCCCGCAGCGCAACGTGGCCCCACGCGGCTAGGCTGGCGGCACGCAAGCCCCGCGCTTAACGGGCATGCACCCGCAGCGCACAGCGGAGGGCGGTGATGAGGCTGCAGTAGCGACGCAACGAGAGCGAAAAGAAACAAAAAAACGAAAAAGATCCGGGACCGAGAAATAACGAGGTAGGCTAACCTCGTTGGAAGGAGAAGGCGACGCGATCCAACCGACGATGGTGCTCCTCGGGGTTCGCTCTTGCAGAAGGCGTTGATTCGCTCTGGTTTCGTCACCACGAGTAGGGTCGAGGGAAGAAAAACCCTAACGGGTAGCAACGGTCTCTAAACTTTTCTACTAACAAATGAGTAAGAAGATTAATTATGTGTATGTACAAACCCTAAGGAGGGATATAATATATAAGGGGGAAAACCCCAAACCGATCCTCCGATGGATCGAACCCTTAAGGGTTCAACCCATTGGGTAGCACCCATTAGCACGAAAAGGCCCGATTTTGGGAGATCCGCACATCAGAATCCCCCCCCCGATCGCGTCGCCTAAAACCCGCTTGACGAAAGAAAAAAGCACGAGAAATACTAAAAACTATTGAATTTTGTACCAGAAGTCAAGGTAAACGAAAATAATTAACCTGAGAACGTTAAGTGTTATTTACCCAAAGCGAAGGAAAAGGACGGAAAAAGAAGAGAAAAATTTTTCTTCTCTTATTTTCTCTTCTTCTCGCTTTTCCTCTTTTTTTTTTTGTCAAAGTGCTGCTGCTGAATTGCAGCAGCCAAGCAGC